>ML675629.1:1710657-1879116 GCA_007922155.1 Mesoclemmys tuberculata | reverse complement strand
ACACACACACACCCCCACACCCCACTCACCGACACCCACCCACACACACACACACCCCACTCTCCCACACACACTCACCCACACCCAAACACACTCTCACACCCCCCCCACCCCCACCCACTCCCACTCACTTCTCCCCCCGCCTCGCCCAGCTCATTTGGGAAAGCGGCTCCTCCCGAGGGTGCTCTGCAGAGCCACCTTCTCCTTTTCTCTGGCCACACACAGCTCGCAAGCTGCTGGCCGGGCAGGGGTGCCCTGGGCCATTTGCAAAGCAATGCCGACCTCCGGAGACCCTTGCCTTTCACAGGAGCCCTCGCATAGCTCTGCAGAGTGCGGTTGCTGTCCCCGGCCAGCCCGCCTCTCTCAAGGATGCCCAGGGTCCTCTCCGTTGGAGGCACAGCGCTCAGAGCTGCTATTCAACTCTCCTCACAGGATTGAAAAGCCAGACGCTGCCGAGCCGCGGAGCTGCTGTTTCAGGCTAGCTCTGCCTAGAGGGGTGACACTCGGAGCCCCTCCGCTGCGTGACAGGTCCCACTTGTGCAAACACGTACGCAGGGCACAGGTGCCCTTAGGCTTGGCGAGGCACAGGCAGGGCAAAGCGGGGAAAGGCAGCTGCAGGCCTGCGCAAGCGCGTGCAGGGAAGCTGCAGGGGTGCACAAGCGCGTGCAGGCAAGGCAAGGAAGCTGCAGGGGTGCACAAGCACATGTAAGGAAAGCAAAGCATGGCATGGCAGCTGCAGGCGTGCACAATCACGTGCGGGCAAGGCAAGGAAGCTGCAAGCGTTCACAAGTGCGTGTGGACAAATCAAGGCATCTGCAGGCGTGCACAAGCGCGTGGGAGCAAAGCAAGGTAGCTGCAGGCGTGCACAAGCGTGTGCGGGCAAGGCAAGGCAGCTGCAGGGGTGCACAAGCGCGTGCGGGGAAGGCAAGGCACAGCACAGTAGCGGCAGGCATGCACACGTGCACGGGGGCAAAGCAAGGCCAGGCACGGCAGCTGCAGGCGTGCACAAGCTCACGCGGGGAGAGCTAGGCAGGCACAGGAGTGCACAAGCACAGCAGGTGCGCGCTGGCAGAGCAAGGCAGGTGCACATGCAGATTTCAGCTGGGGAAAGAGACAGGCTGGGGGAGGGGGAGAACCACAATTTAAACTCTGGACAATTCCCTTTTCCAAGCAGCCCTAAAATCAATGTGGCAGTAAGGCCAAGGGAGCAGGGGCCAGTGAGGGAACAGCAACCGCCCAGGGGCAGGGTGGTCAAGAGAAACAGCGAGGGAGATGCTGGCCAAGGATCCTGTGGGGAAAACACGACAGCACAAATGCCCGTGGGAAATTCCTCTCCTTGGCTTGCTGCTCCCCTGGCTTCACAAGGGAAGGGCGAGCTCACGGGGAGCTCTTGGGGAAGGCAGAATGTAACAGCTGGTGTCCAGGGTCATGCGAGAGAAAGGGGGGCATGTCTAATGGTTAGAGCAGAAGACTGGGAATCAAGCTGCCTGGCCCTATTCCAGACTCTGCCATTGACGCCTTACTCTGTGCCTCAGTTTCCCCTTTGTATAATGGGGATAACGTATTTCAGTGCCTCTATGGTGGGCATTGTGAGAATGAACTCCTTTGCAGCAATAATCACCCAGGGGCAGAGGGTCCGTGGAAAGGTCTGGGGGAGCAGACGCACAACAGGGCATCTACACAGTGACTGAGGGGTACCCCATGCCACCTTTGATTGGGCCGGAGCACCACTATAGGAAAGCCACACTTATACAGGTCCGGTACACTAAGACCCTGCCTTATGAGTTGTGGAATAGCAGCGACTGTAGCTCCAGGCCCCACGGAGTTCTCAGCACATAGCTGCATTACTCAGGGAGCGAGTGTGAGAGACAGGCATGTAGATGTTCCTTTCCACACATCCACATTCTCATCATCACCTTAGCATGGCTTCTAGCCTTGCACAAAACCCAAATATCCGTCCTTTTTTTCCCTACAGTGAAAAAAAAAAAACACTGATGAATTTCTACGTAGGGCAAATCCATAAAAATCCATGAATAGGCTGCAGAGGGCCGGGGTTGGGGAGAGATTTTTGTCAGGGATTTTGCTGATGTTGTGAAAAAAAGCATCCGGTCACTTGGCAGAAACAGTGACATTTGGTCTGGGAGTGAATTCCTGAATAAATTATTTGTTAGTCATAATGATAGTAATGAACATGTATCAACGCCTATTCATGATTTCTTTTAACGTGGAGACACCATTGCACACCCGTGTCCACACGGTCCTTGACAGGATGAAAATCTTAATCCAGTGGCAAGAAAACCAAGACGACTGGAGACCTCCATCCTGCTGCGCTTTTGTCTGCCTTTTACAGCCACTGACAGAAATGATCTCTTCAGCTGCCTGCTCTGCTGTTGAGGATGTTGGAGGTGTGAGGTTGGATTGCTATTTGTCTGGAACCTCACCCCTGACCTTACCAATAATTATTTTTATGGTAGCACCTGTGAAGATCAGGGCCCCATTGTGCTAGGGGCTGCACGCACTCATAGCAAGAGACAGTCTCTGCCCCAATGAGCTTACAGCCAAAACAAAGCAAAAAGGGTGGTGGGAGGGGAAACTGAGGCACAGAGCAGCACAGTAGATTTGCCCAAGGTCATGCAAAAGTCAGTGGCAGAGCTGGGAGTAGAGCTCAGATCTCTGAGACACAGTTCAGCACCCAAGCCACTGGGCCATGCTGCAGGTAAAGTGTGTGTTCCCAGGCTGAAATATTCGGAAAAGGAAAAGGTAAAAATCAGTTTGGCAGCGACCTCATGCACAAAACGACGCTCGGTGGATACAGATGCTGATCAGTACCAGAGAAACAAAGAAAGCAACAAAGAGCAAAGATCTGAGCCTAGCGGGAAGCATTCAGAAACAACGGCGATGCGAACGGTAGGGTTGGTGGCTTAGTCAGACAGGAATAGATGGGAGGAGGCGCAGAGCGGCTCGGCGGGCATGGACGGAGTGTCTAGCAGAGAGGAGAGCTGAGAAACAATTTTCTGTAGGTTTCTTAGTGAACTTCAGGCTACCGAGAAGTGCCAGGCTGCCAACACTGGACACTGAAGCGGTTAGCCACAAAGACAGTGGTAGGGCAAGCTTCGGCCAGACACTGGCTCACCCTGGTCTCCTTTAAGGCTGAGAGAGGATTTTGGTCTCCATGGTCCAGCTTGAAATCCTTTGCCCATCTGTTGAGGGTGCCAGGGTTGTGGTGTGCTAACGGTGTTGGGGCGGCTGTCATCAACATGATGAATAAGCATTAAAAAGTCCTGCTCTCAGGTCCCCCAGCAGGGTAAACTGGAGATTACTCCGCTGGAGTCCATGGGCCAGATCGCCCATTGATGTAATTAGCATGGTTGTCAGGTGTACAGGCGTAACTCCATGAAACCGAATTTTCATCTGCTGAGTCTCCTGCCAATTTCTTTCCAACCCAAGCATTCCATATCTTGTGGCAAACATCCGACTGTATTATTCACCAGTTATTCAACCATCCAGTGAGCTGATGGGAACGATTCCTGGTGAGTCATTTATTCCAAGGGAAACACCAACGTTTCTTGGGTAAACGATCTTTAAGGAAAACTCCAATTAGTTCTAGCACTTCAGCGTCTCTGCCAAACAGGACGAACTTTAGCCCTCTGGTCTGCAGCTGGATAGATGCGATTTCTTAAATCACATCTGAGACATTTACAGAAAGGCCCCCTCCTAGAAGGGCATCTCGCTGCTGCGAGGAAGGAGCAGAGGGGTTGGGGGAAAACCATCTCCTAACTTCCCTGCAGTGCTTCAGGGGAGAGCAACAAAGCAGGTTGGGCTGGGATCCTGGTTCAGACCATCTTCTGAGATTCTTTCAGGAGGAAAAAATAAAGAGTGGCCAAGAAAAACAGAGCGGATGCAAAGGAAGAGCTGAGCTGATGTATTGCATACCAGAAAGCAAGAATTATCGGGCAAAGCAACACAATGCAGGAGCCAAGAAACCAGCCAGCTGTTTACCCACCAGATTGGCTCACGTTCTCAGAGAAAGTTCCATGCAGGAAACAAGAGGGAGAAAGAGAGAAAGACAGATCATGAAAAGACGGTAAGCAAATGACTTCCCCAGCCTGCCACTACTCCTGGACTGAATGAAATTCCTCAGGAGTCATGGTTTGAGAGTTATATGCTGTTTCACCCAATCCTCATGAGGGTTCCCAAACATCTTGCGGTGGGTTTCGCAGCGTGAAACAGATGTAGCTCACTCGACTTGTGTGTGGGCAGGCTTGCGTTCTCCATGTGCATGCACACACAGCCTGTGTGTGTGTGTGTGTGACTCAAGGAACACATGGGAGCTTTCCCACACGGCCCTATATACCCAAGGATTCATGCAGAGAACACTCTCCCATCAGCAACTTCTCCCTACCACAGGCTAAGCACTGACAGACTGTCAAATCCACAACCTGGGGAAAGCAGGCTTCAGAGACCGTGGCTCGGCACCCTCAGCAAGGATGAGTACAAACCTACTAGAAAGCAAACACTTTTATTGGAGTGTTTATGGTCTCTGTGTCTGGGCTGGAAGCAGCCTGGCAGCCCACACACCAGCTTGCAGTCCCCACGGATCTTTCTGCATTGCAAACACTTTGCCTATAAAAGACATCTGCCTCTGGCAGTGCGTTTGGCCCCGTGGGAGAAGGAGGTGACAGGAAGAGCGCTCTGCCCATGGCAGAAGCAGCTTCTTCCTCGCCCACACACACACATTGCTCCCCTGCAGCTGGCAGCTGGCCCCGTGTCCTTTGCGGGGAATGCACAGAAAGGGGAGTGTGTGTGATGAACTGCAAGTCTAACAAATCCCCAGCCACTGGAGATGCACCACACTGTGCACCAAGAAAAGAAGGCGGGCCCCGTGGTCAAGGCTCAGTTCCCTTCTCCGCTACGCACTCCCTGGGTGACCTCGGGCAAGGCATTTAGCTTGTCTGTGCCTCGGTTCTCCATCTGTACAATGGAGCTAACAGCTCTGCCCCACCTCCTGGGGTGCTGTGAGGATAAAGACTGTGAGGTGCTCAAATACTACGGTGATAAATACCTAAAGACTGATTCTTATTTTGAATGAACTCTGCCAGGAGGGAGAAAAACGCAACAGACAGACAGACGTAGGCAATAAGAGGGAAGGAGCTGGGCTGAGACTGAGGAGTTAACAGCAGGAACATAACAACGTTGTTGTCTACCGGTGGGATGTGACCCTGCTTTCAGCTCCCCTTCTGCAATAACCCCTCCCCAAATCCCCCTAGCCAGGCAATGGGCCGGTGTTTACCCAGTGACGACAAGCAAATCCAGTCCTATGCTTCTGCAAACAGTAAACCCAACGCCCCCTTTGGCCAAGCCAGCCAGTTGTTTTATGGTTTAAATGTATCTGGAAGCAAGCAGGAAAGACGCAGTCCAAGCTCATTTGAACGTATTGCTAGAGATGGGCAGAGCTGCGGTAGGGATTATTTGGGGCAGGTCTCTGGCCTGTGTCATCCAGGAGGTCAGACTAGGTGATCACCATGGTCCCTCCTAGCCTTGGAATCTAGGATAACGGTAGGAGAAATTTCCATGAATATTTTCACAATTTGGGATTTTTGGGTCACATTTTGGATAGTTGTCCACTAGTTTTGGCATCATCCAAACAGGGTGAAACCATAATGGAGCCGATTGTCCCCTCCTTTTTAGGGTATGTCTACACTGCAATGAAAATCCTGCCACTGGCCTGTGCCAGCTCACTCTTTCTCGTAGGGCAAGGAGCTGTTTATTTGCCGTGTGGGCTTTTGGAACTGGGCTGTAGCCCAGGCTCTCGGAACCTGGGAGGTGGGAGGGCTGCAGAGATCCGGCCCCAGCCCCAGTCCGGACGTCTACACAGCAATGGGCCAGCAGCCATGGGGGGTCTAGTTGCAGTGCAGACATACCCAGAGCGTGGTTTAGGAGACACCCCTCTGATTCCCTGAAGTCATGCTGGTGTGAACAAGATGCGACTCAAGCCATGCTCTTGGGTTTGACCATTTAAAATAATAAACTTACTATATCAGCCAGGGATTTTGTTCCTCTCTTTGCTTCTAGTGCTCAAATTTAGGAGGAAGGGGGTGAATATTAACACCCACCCCCAAAAGGGTATATACTGCCCCCAAATCACACTCTCTCTCTCTTTGTGGAATTTCTAAGCTGCCTATCACCTCCTGGGCGTCTAATCAACGTGGCAGGACACCACTTGCTGCATGGGGCTCTCTGCCTGCCGTGCACCCTCTAAAAGGGATGGGATGCTCTAGCTGTGTTTATTTTAACTTCCACACTTTCTCCAACTCCCTCTTTCCTTTCTTTCCTGGCCAGAGACAGATGTGCACTGCAATGCAAGCCCTGTTTCAACCCCGTGGTTCCTCCCCTTCCTGATCTGGCTGGGTCTTAACATCAGTCTCTTTCAGAGCCTGGATCCCCCCCGCCCCCGAGACCAACTTCTCTAGAACATCCAGCAGCTGTGGTAACATGGCCCTTTGGTTTGGCTTCAGGGCCAGGCTATACCAGGGATTGGAGCTTCTGGAATTTCCCCCCGAAAGGTTGTTTAGGCAAAAGGGGCCTTCCCTCCCCCTCTCCTCTCTCCCCCACCCCAAACAAAACTGTCATGAAAAATTATCAACATTACCCGTCATTTTGATTTTGCCAAACTGATATTCAACATTTTTCATTTTGAACTTGAAAGTGTATTTTCTTCCAAAAGTGAGGGTTGGAGGGGGAAGGCGTTTGGTAAATTACAGATTATGGTTAAAAAAAAAATGATGGAAAGTGTATTGAAAAATGGAAGAAGTGGAAAAATGGAAGAAAGATGGAAGATGTAGTGACAAATGGAAAAACGGAAGTGCGGTGAAAAATTTCAAACTCTCTGATATGGAAACACCTTGGAAATGTCGACCTTTTTTTCTGGAAAGCATGTTCCCGTTTCCCAACCAGCTGCCCTGGCTATTTGTGCCAATGCCAACCCCATATCGCTGCACTGGGGTGCTGCATGGCATAGCTAAACCGCTACCAACGTCCCCCGTCTAGACAGGACCCGCTCCCTCCTCTGTCCCCACCCTTGAATCAGCCCCCCTCTATCAATCTGAGTGGGCTGCAGTGTCCCCTTTTCCCTCTGTCTATTTGGTGCATTGTTTTATTCACAGAATCCTAGCAGATGAGGGTTGGAAGGGAGCTCAGGAGGTCATCTAGTCCCACCCCCTTCTCAAAGCAGTACCAACCCCGACTAAATCTTTCGCATAGGCTTCCTATTCTCAAAGCTTTTGTTCAAAGCTCCATGAAAGGCCTGACCAAAGGCTGAGCGAAAGGACCCCCATCACTCTACACTCAGTATTGCTCAGACAGAGAGGTTCACAAGGCAGGGCCTACAGGAACCTCTATTTCTCAGCATCCTTAGCGAGGGATTAATAAATCCCCTCTCTGCTCCTGAATATTCTTGTTACCCCTCACTCCTGTGCCATCTCCTGGCTCTCACTTCTTCCCCTCTTGTCCCCTCCCATTCCTTGTCTCCATGACACTTCCCTTTCACTCCTCCCTTGGTTCAGCACCTCCATAACTAGGGGCCCACTGGCACAAGCCTCTGGTCTCTGTATCTCCCTCTCCCCTCAGGCCCAGAGCTGGGACCAGCAGCAAGAAACTTCTGTGTCCGTTTTGCTTCTGAGATTCCTAGATTTCAAGGCCGGAAGGGAGCACTGTGATCACCTAGTCTGCCCTCCTGTGCAGCACAGGCCAGATTAATTCCTTTAACACAATGATCCCTAGAGCAGATCTTTGAGAAAAACATCCAATCCTGATTTAAAAATGATCCTTGATGGAGTCTCCACCACAACCCTTGCTGCCTTCCCCGTGCTCCTCACTTCTACTGGCTGAGGACAGCCCTAAAGGCTGGAGAGCAAAGCAAGGACAAAATATCCGGAGTGAACTGTGGAACTCCTTTGAATTCAAAAGGCTTTCGATGGGGTTAGAATTCTTCAAGGAAAAAGGGCCCTCTCCTTCCGTGAAAACAGGCCAGTGGTTAAGGTAAGAGCTTAGCAGCTCCAAAAATTACCAAGAAGGGCTCTGATTGAGTTGGGTGAGAAATGCTTTTCCCTGTCTGGAGAGAATTTTTGAGATTTCAACATTTTTTCCTGAAATCTCAAAAGTTTTCACAAACCGAAAATCCGGGGGGAAAAAGTTAACTCGGTTGCTTGAAACATTTCATTCTGCTAATTCTGACATGTTTTGTTTTGATTTTTACCTTTTTAAAGTTTTTATACTATAAATTAACTTAAAAGTTCAAAATTAAAAATTCTTTCAAATTGAGAAGACAGGCCTTCTTCTCTGAGAAAATGGTGACATTTTTCTTTTCCACAAAGCTCTTTCATTTAAAAAAATGTCGAAACGGGACATTTTGAGAGATCTAAAGCTTTTTTCAAGCTTTTTTCAAAACAGGAAACTATCAGACCTGACCCTTTCGCACAGGTTCAGTTTCAATGAATTAGCATTTTCCGACAAAAATATTTTTATTGAAAAATTCCCAGACAGCTCTGAGTCTTTCACCATCTCCCTGAGCAGGGTACCCATTTATTTTTGATGAGAGAACTGTGAGGTTTCTTCACACATGGAGATGATAGATGGCACTTGTTCTGGGACCACATGATTCTGGGTTATCTGCTGTAAGGTAACTGATGTATTGTTCCCGAGAATATTAATTTAGAATTTGCCAAGATGACACCAGAGCTGTGCAAATATTCACCATGAAACATAAAACCATCACGATTCAAGATTTTTTGCCATGCGTTCCTGAAAGGTAGCATAAAGCCTATTATATCTTGTGGAAAAGTTTATGACATTTAGTTTTTAAACTAGTTTTTCCACTCAGAAAGATGCAATGTTTTTAAGAAAGACCTCAAAAATCTGTACATTTCATTCAGGCAGAGATCCAATCTTGCATGAAAACATGAGAACGTTAAAATCTTCCCCTCGTCACTTGGATGCAAAAAAGAGGCCACCCTGGCAAAAAATAGAGCTGTCCATTCTCCTTGTTGCTTTGGTGCTAAAACAAGCCAACCTGGCAAAAAAAATTAGAGCTGGGTGAAATTTTCCAAATTTTGATCTTTTGACAACAACATTTCAACAGGAAAAAATTCATAGTTTATATGGCTTTTTGATTTAAACTGGTCCTAGCAAAAAATCTTGCAAAATAGCAACATTTCTGGGTTGCAGACCAATCCCCAACGACCCTGGGATTTTTAACGGCTTTTACTTATTGCGTGCACGGAGCATCACACCAAAATTGTGACAGCTTTTACGCACGGCTGAGTCGACAGGTTGTAGCAGAAGCATTTTGTATGCCTGGAAGCTCTGGGAGGGGGGTACACAACTGCATAACAACCAGTAGCATGCGGAGACAGCAGTAGGTTAGCTCCCTATGACAGAAAGACTTTTAAAACAGATCCTTCTTACATTGTGTAAGTGCTGTGCTGCTATTTCCAGAATGCTTGCTACACACACAACAGTTAGAGGGCCAGTCTTGTCTGGCATAAAGAGACTATTACAGAACGGTGAAGATGCAGCTTTCAAAAGCGACAGAGAACTATTGCTCCAGCTGTGTCTCCTGGGAGGGAAAGAAATAAAATCGAAAGACCTTTTGCCTCATTGATTTCTGACACTCATTCACAGGGCCTTTGAAATAATTCTCCGTGCCTGCAGTGCCACCTGCTGGCAGGGCCTGCTAGGGGATGGAATAGATTTGGGCTGGTTTTAGGTAGCGCGGCGGTGGTGAGATTTGGAAGGGCACAGGCCATCTGTCTGCCAGCATCTGTGGTACCAGCAGGCATAGGCATAGGCATAGCACAGTATGGCGGGTGCTGAGCTGGGAGAAGAGTTTCAGAAAGGTGAGCTCGGCGAGGGGGGTGGAATCTGTCTTATGGAGTCATTTCCTCCATTAGGAAAGCAGGGATCTGTCTTCCCAAGGAAAGAGTACAAGAAATATGGCCCTCAAAAATTACCCTTCTCCTGGAGCTGCCAGATGTGAAAGGCCCTGGTTGTTATTTTGTCCATGCGGGGTGCTCAGATATAGCGAGCGGCTGTATAGTGACCTATGGAAAGGCAGCATGGTCCCGTGGGCATAGGATTGGCAACCCAGACATCTGGGGGTCTAGTCCTGGGTTTGCCGCTGTCCTGTCGTGTGACATTAGTACAGTCATGGCCTCTGCCCGTGCCTCAGTTTCCCCTCCCATTCTGTGTCTGACCTGGTTATTCCAACTGTTTGTAAAACCCTTTGGGGGAAGGACCATCTCTTACTACCTGTCTGTGCAGCATGCCACACAGTAGGGCCCTGATTTTGGTTGACACTTCTAAGTGCTACCAAAAATTCACGGTAAGGTAGATAGCAAAGCTGAACCGGAGCAGGGGGTTTTCACAGCTGTCAAAATTAATCCACCAGTGGCTTGCACTCCATCTAGCAAAGCCACACGCAGGAGCAAATGTTTTGGCTCTCTGCACTTGTATTTGATTCTAAAATGTTTCCGAGCTGGTGGATAAAGAAAGAGACTTCAGTTGCTAGGGCTGACGCCTTCTCCCCGTGTGATGTTCAGCTGAACAAGTTGGCACTGGGACCCTCAGGCTGGCAAAGGTAAAGTTACTACTATTTGTGTTGTAAGAGTGTCAAGAGGCTCTAACCAAGATCCAGGCTCCGTCGTGCTAGGCACTGTACAAACAGATTGTGGGAGACAGTCCCTGCTCTGCCCCAGCCATCTAAATAGACAAGGCAGATGAAAGGTGCGAGGGGAAATAGTGGTTCAGAGAGGGAAGTAACTTGACCAAGGTCACAGAGCAGGGCAGTGGCAGTTCCAGAAACACAGCTCCCCCCGAGTCTCAGTCCAAGGGCCTAGCTGCTAGGCCAGGCTTCCTCTGCTGTGGGATTTGCCCCAGGCCAAATTCCTCAACCCTTCGCTCCGATTGATTGGGGTGCATTCAAATCTAATCCTCGCTGTGCTGAATTCGAGCGCTTCCCGTTGGCCCTGCAGCCCCCAGCCTGGGGAGGGGCGCTCAGGGGGAGCCCTGCAGCCCCCAGCTCAGGCCTTCACTGCACGCGCCCAACATTCATTCACTGACCCTTTGGACTCCACCGGGTGAAGCCAAACTGAATTGCGACCCTTCCCCCGCCTCCCGGGGCCACTAGCCTGTGCCCCACAACGGGTCAATGCCAGCTGAGTCCAGAACCCCGGAGTCCTGGTTCTCAGCCCCCTGCTCTGGCCTCCCTAAGAACCAATTCCACGGGCCAAGTAAGTAGGCCAGGGCCCTGGCAGCGTCAGAGAGAAAGCATCCTTCCTTCAGAAGCTGATGGTCTTGGCCCGCTCCCACCAGGATGCTATTGACCTCAGCCGAGTTCTTCCTGACATAGCCTCGGATTCCCCAACCACTTTAGCATGTTGAACAGAGAATCCACGTCCTGGCTGGCTCGCTGACATCTCTTGTGTGCGTGCTCAGGGTCTAATTGATGGCCAGATTTAGGGTCAGGGAGGAGAAAAATGCCAGAAACCTCTGTGAGGGCAGCCTTGCCTGACAGTCCTCAATTCCTTATCAGCATTGGTCCCAACTGGGGCACCATCATCCGGCTATTTCCACTAGGCAAGGGATAGAAATACCCTAATGCCACTATATAAATGCACAGTACACCCACGCTCTGGAATACCACGTGCAGATCTGGTCACCCCCATCTCAGAATAGATATATTAGAAATGGACAAGCTACAGAGCAGGGCAACAAAAATGATGAGGGGGATGGAAAAAGCTTCCCTATGAGGAAAGATTTAAAAGACTGGGACTTTTCAGCTTGGAAAAGAGATGCAGTGGAGATGTGATAGAGGTCAAAAAAATCACGACTGGCTTGGAGAAAGTAAATAAGGTAGTGTTATTTACTCCTTCTCATAACACAAGAATTCGGGATCATGAAATAAAATGAATAGGCAGCAGGTTTAAAACAAACAAAAGGAAGGACTTCTTTACACAATGTACAGTCAACCCGCGGAACTCATTGCCAGGGGATGTCGTGAAAGCTAAAAATGAGGGGTTCAAAAAAGAACTAGACAAGCCCGTGGAGGACAAGTCCATCAATGGCTATTAGCCAAGATGGTCTCGGATGCAACCCCACGCTCTGTTGTTCCTAAACTACTGACTGCCAGAAGCTGGGAGTGGATGACAGGGGACGGATCCCTCAATATTGCTTTGTTCTGTTCATTCCCTCTGAAGCACCTGGCACCGGCCACTGTCAGAAGACAGGACACTGGGTGAGATGGACCATTGGTCTGACCCAGGATGGCCATTGTTATGTTCTGGTTTACCTCACTGGGTCACAGCAGCCCTTGACATACCAGCTCCTAAACCCCTCCCACCTGACCAGAAGCGGACATCTTTCCGTCACAGCTTACAGCAAACAGCAATCCTAGATCCCAAAGGCCTGTCTGTCTAGACTGTCGAGAGAGAAAGAGAGAGTTTGGCCACTGAACGGCAGAGTAGGAGAATTCTTGGCTGCAATAAGAGACACAAGCCGGGCAAGGGAGAGGGAACCAGCTGGGCATCTGGAAAGGGGATGTGCATAAGTGCCCAGCTGCAGAAGAACAGAATTTTCTGGTTGCTTGCACCAGTGATGACCATTGCCAGGGGAAGAGGTTTTTAGCTCCAGATTTTTTTAAAGTGCTCCTACCCCCTTCTGTAACGGAATGCGCTAGCGAATAAAAGCAGCTAGGCTGGGGTGGTGGGGGAGATGAGGAATCACTTTCCCAGCAACTTTGTTTATCCCAGAGAGATCAGAACATCAGAACTAGCCAGAACACCAGACGCACGGTGTGTTTGGACAGTCAGCAGAACGGAAGCCTCAATAGTTGGCTTTGTTTAGGAAGGGCCTTGTATGAATGAAACCACTTGGACGGTTTTCTTTGTAGATTTGAACATTTCCCCTGCAGCCATGGTTGTGGGCCCCTATTCCTCACCCTTGCGTTAGCACGTGGAGACCAGGAAGCTAACGGGATTAGAAACAGGAAGTGAAACGGACCAGGCTGGTTTCACAGCCAACTGATAATGACTTAGTTGAGAGTGGCCCATAAGGTGGCCAACTTTCTAACCTGGGAAAACTGGACACTGAGTGCTGGAATCTTCCCTGCCCCTTGTTCCACCTTTTCCCCCTGCAAGGCTTGGCCCTGGTGCTGCCTCTTTTCCTTACGGCCTGGCCCCTTCCCTTGAGGTCCTGCCCTTCTGCTGCTCTCCCCCACCCATGGACACATCCTGCTCTCTCCATCTCCCTCCGCCTGCCAGCTGAACGGGCTCTAGGGGTGGAGGGTGACTGGGGCAAGCGGTTGGTGGGACAGCCATGTTCCGGGAGTGATGGGGGCAGGGTGGGGAAAGGAGAGCCACACTCCAGAGGACGTGGGGTGAGTGGGGCAGGACGGAGCTGCCGCCGGTACCTCTCTCCGCTAGAGCCAGGCACATCCTGAGTGCTGACCGGATGATGTCAGGTTCCCTTTTTGACAGGACTGTCCGGTGGAAAACCAGACCCCTGGCAACCCTCGGCCAATGAAAACAATTAGGGGATGTTTTTGTTTTATTGCGATATGGGTGACATCCGCAGAAACATAAGTGATTTGGGAGCCTATTTCTCAGTGGCAGTGTATGGGACTTTGTTTCCAAAGTTTCTTTTGGAAAAGAGGTTTTCTACCCTGGGTATTTATCGCTTTCCCCAATAATCTGTCTTCTCAGTCCCACAGAGGCAGACCTGGTGCCTGCACTGTGTCCCCCTGATTTCAAGCTGGCCCTAAATGGACCTGGTTGCAGGATTAGGGCCTCAAACTGTAAACACTTCAGAACAGGGACTGGGTCGTCCTTTATGTGCATGGACTGCACTTGCTAGAATGCCCATATCAATAACTGGCCACGCTGAGCAAAATGTGAGACAGCAAACAGAATCCGGGAGTGATGGGGATTCATTTCATGTGTCTCAATTCATTTTGTACCTGCCAGCCAGATCGCGTGGTAAAGGACCCACCGGAAATAAGCTGAGGTCCCAGCATAGATAACATTAACATTAAAGGTTGGGATAAAGGGATTAAGAATAAGACTTGACAGGCAGCAGCTCTTCTAGGAGAGCCAAACCACTGCCTCTCCCCAACCCAAGCTTATCTCAGCCTCAAGTTGCTCTTTGTAAACTGGCACCAGAATGTGTCTCTCTCAGCAGAGGCGGCCGCAGACTGATGCAGAGAAGCAAACACACAGCGGGGGACCATTAAGTTATTATTTCAATTAATTGTCTACGTAGCTAAACTCATGAAAAATAGAGACTCAGCACCAATTATTCAAATCAGCCTATTCCAGCCAGACGCCACCACTGTTACTGCAGTTTCAGAGTGAAGGTGGTAGCCACACAACCAAGCCGGCACCTGCCCTGGGGTCCCTGGTTCTTCACCACCATTTATAGCAGCTCATAAGCAGGGTTTATCATTGTGGATGTTGCAGGCAGTTCCATTAGGCAGGTCACACGGCTCTGTGCTGCTCACATCAGGCAACTCACATATATTCCGGCTCCCTTCACCCGACAGGCGGGGAGGTAGCGGCTCATGAGCCATTTGCTTGGGCCTGATCCCGATCTTCAACGGTGTGAATCTGGTGTCACCCCCCTCAGGGAAATCCAACCCCCAACGTTTTATATTTGCAAAACTAAGGCTCCAGGCAGAGCTGGTCTGGAATTTTCTGTTGGAATGATTTTTAGGCAGAAAATGCAATTTCAGCAAAAATCAAAGCTTTCTGCCAGAAAATTTCAACTTTACTGAAAATTTTTTATTTCCTGTCAGGAAGCGGTATGTACAACATTTTGTTTTGTTGAGCTGACCCAAAACATTTTTTGCTGTAGTTGTCGTTTTGGGCCTGGCTCCCTAGTGGACTATACCTCCCATGATGCAACATGGACTCTCCTCTGCCCAACCCGTGTGGTGCATCATGGGAGTTACATGTCTGTGGGTGCATCATGGGAGATGTAGTCTGGGCAGGAAGCCTAGCCCATCGGGGGGGAATGGGAAAAACATGGTCTGTGGCCTAAAGGGTGGATAGTCGAAGAAACCTGTGCCTTGCAAAGTGTTGGTGGAGAGAGAGATGTAACTCAATACTCCCAATTTAAAAAAATATCTAAATAGATAAAGTAAGTGCTAATTGTCCTTCTCTGCCCCTCAAGCCATTATTAACTGATTGTAAGTTCTTTGGAGCAGGGATCACGACTTTCTACGTGCAAGTGCTGGAACCACTGCTTATCGTGTTGTTCCCAATCATCTCACTGTTACTGGATGCTGCCCTGACTGTCTGCTATACCCACCTGTCGTCTCTCATTTTATACTTAGACCATGAGCTCTTCAGAGCAGCAGCTGTCTTCGCACTGCTCTACACACAGGTTTTGGACCAAATGAACACCACTAATTTAGAAACGGATATAATTAAATCCATGCAACCCCCTTATGTGGATGCAGTTATGCTGGTACAATGGGGATTTTGTATCCATATAGTCTATTTTGGCAGAGTTATGGGAATAGATGGACTGGTTTAAAATTCTCTATACCGCTGTAACTGTTTCAATACTTGAGCAGTGGGTGGGGCGGGCGGGGGGAGTTGTACTATTTTAAGTCCGTTTACAAGCCAATGTAGTTAAATTGGTACAAAACCAGCATCTAGACCACCACGTGTTACATTTGTCCCATGCCCACCACAATGTTACCAGAGTAAATATGCACCTGCTAAATACAAGACTGAATGCAATGGGTCCTACACCTGTTGCCGCACACACACATCATCATCATCACACCGCCACATCGAAGCGAATACAGTTTGTGAAACGAGGCTTTGGTCACTTGCATTTTGATCCAGGGCTCTGCCGTTCAGTGAAGCCCATTCCATTTCTCTCCTACTTACATCTCCTTTGTTAGGACGGCAAAGAGTTTATAGCCTTTTGGGACTCTGGTGAACTCCGATCTTTCAAAAGCGTTGTCATTCCCTCTGCACCCCCCCTGCCTGGCTTCACATTATGTAGGAGAATTCTACCTTGGCCCCAGATCTAACCTACCCATTTCATGGCTACTTTTCGAACAGGAGCCAAAACCAGACTTAAAATGAAAATTCAGCTGTCACCTAACCCTCAAGCCCTGGAGAATGTACAGTCAGAGAGCAAAGCTGCCAAGGGTGGCAAGATTTCTGCTCAAATCCTCAGCAAAGGGACACAGCTTGCCCTAAATGTCCATCTTACCCCTGAGCATTCGCTTCCCTAAAACCCTTCTACTCTGCTGGCTGACCCAACCTGCCATTCATCTAAGATCCAGCAACACAGAAACAAGCTGTCTAAAGTTCCAACTTTTGGAGGCATGCTCAGACCGAAGTCTGATCTTGTTTTCCCTAGTGTAAATAAGAAGCAATTCCATTGACTTCAATGGGCATGGAGCAGTGCTAACGAAGGCAGAGTCTGTCCCTCAGTGAGCCGTCTTCCACTTTTCCTTGAAAATGCACTGCTGTCACTCCAGATCCACCCTGGAGTCACACAGGGCAGTATTGTCTCTCTTGTCTACAGTATTTCCCACCCCATGGGCACATCGAGGCTGTTTCTAGCTACAAGAGCTGCCAAGAGCTGAGCTCGGCCCTGTTCACGCCAGCATGGCCAGAATAGCTTCTTGGAAATGATGGGAAAGAGTCACATCCCAGTGGGATGCTGGGTCCCAGCTTGGCTTGAAGAACGTCCCTGCCGCAGCACAGGCAGAGCCACGACTGGTGGCGGGGGCAGAAGGCACACGAGGGTCTGGTCACCAGATGGCTGACACTGCCCGGTAGCAGAACCCGCGTGTAATTGCACGAGCTGCCCCGCTTGTCATAATTGACCCGAGTGAGCTCTGGATCGGCCCCGAGTTCTCACTCCATGGGAACTGTCCTTGAGCAAGAAAAGTGCAAGTTAATACTATAATAAAACCTGGCTCTTACGTAGTACTTTTAATCTATAGATCTCAAAGTCCCTTTCAAAGGAGGTCAGCACCTTTTCACAGATGGGGAACCTGAGGCATAGAGAGGGGAATGTGGCTTACCCATGGTCACCCAGGAACCAACTGGGAATAAAACCCAGGGTTAGTGAGGTCCAGCCTGGTGCTCTATCCCCTAGCCCATGCTGCTTAGCAGCCCTCAGGATTTAGCCCATTGTGGTGCCCAGGAAGTGCTCAGCCCATGTTTTGCAGCAGGTGAGATCCAGCTCCTGGGCTCAAAGCTGCAGGAAACATGGAGCCAACGGAGATGTGTTTTCCGGCTCTCCGCACTCGAGGCACGCCAGTGAGCCTTTTGTGGGCAGCCGTGTCACTCTCTAGGTCTGGCCGCACGCTGGGCCCCTCTCCCAGCGTCTCGGTGCCTTTGCCGAGCATGTTGTTTTTAGCAAGGGGCTTGGTTTGATTGCAAACATTACCCGAAAAAGAGGTTTCAAAAAAACAGACCAAAACACGCCCAGATCAAGACAAAGGGCCACTCCTTCCCACAGCGGCTTGTACAGGTGGCCAAGAGGGAAACCAGAGCAGCTACTGATTGCTCAACGGGCTCCGGACCACGGCTGGCCAGAGACAAAGGGTGCTTCTGGATCGTGGACATCTCAGTCTTGATTGTTCCACCCTGCCTGCCTCTCAGCCTTGGCTGGTCCCCTTTGAGCAGCCTGCCCCAGCCTCTAGAACAGTGTTCAGAGGCACTGCTTTCTTGGGAGATAGATTACCTCGCTTCTGTCTGCAGACGCTTTCCTTGGGAAGCAGCTGGTGTCCACCACAGTCAGGAACAAAGCTAGCAGGCCCATGGATCTGATCCACGCTGGCCTTCCTGTTCCACCGCTCTCTGGGTTCAGCGAGCAGTCAAAAGCTCCCTTCGCATCTCTGCAAAGTGTTCATGGGACTCCATCTGCCGTGCCCTGCCCTGCCAGTGCCCGAGCGCTTTCTGACAGTGTCCCCCTTCCGCCCTCCCCATGGATTCCAACTATGTGAGTCCCCCGATCCCTTCTCCCCCGGCCTAAATCCCCCCTCCAGATCCCGCCTGAATTCACCCCTGCTCCCAGGGATTTGCAGCCCAAGAGCGTGGCAGGAGAAAGGCAGTGAAATGGGGGAAGGATCCAGTTAGTGCAAGGCAGAAGGATCCACTAGATACAACCCGCAGGTAAAGGCGCTGCTGATATCGCCCTGAATATTTTGAGCAAAACAGGAGGCTGCCGTGGTTTCTGCTGCCCCGTGCAAGGAGCCTGCTGCCCTTCCCTCACCCCCAATCCAAGCCATGCCACGCAGCAAGCGGGCAGCATGGCTGGGGAGGAGCGTGGCCAAGGCAGCGCACAACGCTCCCGGGCATGGGGAGCAGCCACCCAGCCAGCCTGCATGGACAGACCCTCGGGGTGCTGCTGATGTGTTTGTTCTGGCGGGGGCCACGTTCAAGCGTGCACCCCTGGCTGTCGGTGGGAGAATGAAGGGGCCGGATCCAGAGAAGGTAGTCCTGTGGCGCCCTTCTCCTGGCCAGAAATGGCCCCTGGTACTTTGCAGCTGAAGAAGCCTGGCCAAGTTTGGAGGGTTACTCTGAGTTGGTGTTTTCCTGCCACCAGGATCCTTCTAAACTTCAGCCATCTCCAAAATCGTCTCAGAGGAAGGACCTTCCCATTGAGGTTTCCAGCACCACCTGTCCTCTGGCCAGGACGAGGGGTAAGTGGCATGAACTGGTGGAGATACACCCACTGAGGCCAGGGTTGGCTTTAACATCCCTCAGGACATCTTAGAATTTCCCAGAGGGCAGGCGCAGCAAAACCCCCTGCCTCCCACCCCCAAACAAACCAAGCCAACCCAACCTTCTTCAACATCCTCAAGAAGCCCATGGAGAAGGCTACCAGGGTAAAATTGAAGCCTCAGTAACGTAGGGTAACCAGTGAGCAAGTGTGAAAAATCAGGACAGGGAGTTGGGGGGAGAGGGGGTAATAGGCCCCCATATCAGACAAAGCCCCAAATATTGGCACTGTCCCTATAAAATCAGGACCGACTGCAACCCAGTTGGTGAGACCCACCCCGGCGTCAAGATGCCATCCTCCAAAGAGCTCGAGAGAGAAGATCTGACTGCAGATAGGCCAGGGAAGAAATGCTCCTCTATTGGACACTGAGTGAGGCTTTCAGATACCATGGTGGAGATCCAGTATTGAAGGGCGGATAGGACTAGCGAAGGGTGCCCTATGCTGGTGCTTAGATTCTAGAGCTGGCTGAAATTTTTCAGATTTCTGTTGGAAAAGGCACTTTTGAATGAAATCAAAATGTATGGCGGGAACAACTGATTTTCAGCAAAAAATGATCCAAACAACCCATTTAATTTCCACTTTATGATTTGGACTTTTGTTAGATTATAATATAATATAATAAAGAGTCAGTAAAGTCACAAAATGTTGTTTCAAGTTTCCAAGAGAAGATGCTGGTGGTAGAAGGTCTGTGCGTGACGGGGGGAAGAATGTCACTGACGCCAAACGTCAAAAATTAAAATGTCTGTACACTAATGCGAGGAGCCTAGGGAACAAGATGGAGGAACTAGAGCTACTGGTGCAGGAAGTGAAACCGGATATTATAGGGATAACAGAAACCTGGTGGAATAGTACTCATGACTGGAGTACGGGTATTGAAGGCTATGTGCTGTTTAGAAAAGACAGGAAGAAAGGCAAAGGTGGTGGAGTAGCTTTGTACGTCAATGATGAGGTGAACTGTAATGAAATAAGAAGTGATGGAATGGATAGGACGGAGTCTGTTTGGGTAAAAATCACACTGGGTAAAAAAGCTACTAGAGCTTCCCCTGAGATAGTGCTTGGGATGTGCTACAGACCGCCAGGGTCTGATTTGGATACGGATAGAGACCTCTTTAATGTTTTTAACGAAGTAAACACTAAGGGGCAATGTGTGATTATGGGAGATTTCAACTTCCCGGATATAGACTGGAGGACGAGTGCTTGCAAGAATAATAGGGATCAGATGTTTCTGGATGTGATAGCGGATGGCTTTCTTCATCAAGTAGTTGAAGTACCTACGAGAGGGGATGCCATCTTAGATTTGGTTTTGGTGAGTAGTGAGGACCTCGTAGAAGGAATGGTGGTAGGGGACAACCTTGGTTCGAGTGATCATGAGCTGATTCAATTCAAATTAGATGGAAGGATAAACAAACGTAGATCTGGGATTAGGGTTTTCGACTTCTCAAGGGCTAATTTCAAAGAGTTAAGGAAATTAGTTAGGGAAGTGGATTGGACGGAGGAACTTGTGGGTTTAAATGTGGAGGAGGCCTGGAATTACTTTAAGTCGCAGCTGCGGAAACTGTCGGAAGCCTGCATCCCAAGAAAGGGGAAAAAACTATGGGCGGGAGTAGTAGGCCAAGCTGGATGAGCAAGCAACTCAGAGAGGGGATTAGGAAAAAGCAGAAATCTTACAGGGAGTGGAAAAAAGGCGGGATTAGTAAGGGAAGCTACCTTAGTGAGGTCAGAACGTGTAGGGATAAAGTGAGGAAGGCTAAAAGCCGCGTAGAACTGGACCTTGCAAAGGGAATCAAAATCAATAGTAAAAGGTTCTACAGCCACATAAATAAGAAGAAAACAAAGAAAGAAGAAGTGGGGCCGCTATACACTGAGGATGGAACGGAGGTTAAAGATAACCTGGGCATGGCTCAATATCTAAATAGGTACTTTGCCTCGGTCTTTAATAAGTCTAGTGAGGAGTTTAGGGATGATGGAGGGATGACGAATGGGAATCTGGATGTGGTGGTGGATATTACCATATCTGAGGTAGAGGCCAAACTTGAACAGCTTGATGGGACAAAATCGGAGGGACCGGACAATCTCCACCCGAGGATATTAAAGGAATTGGTGCGTGAAATTGCGAGCCCGTTAGCGAGAATTTTTAAGCAATCGGTTAACTTGGGGGTTGTGCCGTACGACTGGAGAATTGCTAACGTAGTTCCTATTTTTAAGAAAGGGAATAAAAGTGATCCGGGTAAATATAGGCCTGTTAGCTTGACGTCTGTTGTGTGTAAGGTCTTGGAAAAAATTTTAAGGAAGAAAGTAGTTAAGGACATGGAGGTCAATGGTAATTGGGACAAATTGCAACATGGATTTACTAAAGGTAGATCGTGCCAAACCAACCTGATCTCCTTCTTTGAGAAGGTGACGGATTACTTAGACAGAGGCAATGCAGTAGATCTAATTTACCTCGATTTCAGTAAGGCATTTGACACGGTTCCGCATGGGGAACTGTTAGTTAAATTGGAAAAGATGGGAATGAATGTGAAAGTTGTAAGGTGGATAAGGAACTGGTTAAAGGGGAGATTACAGCGGGTCGTGCTGAAGGGTGAACTGTCAGGCTGGAAGGAGGTTACTAGCGGAGTCCCTCAAGGATCGGTTCTTGGACCGACCTTATTTAATCTTTTTATAACTGACCTTGGCACAAAGAGCGGGAATGTGTTAATAAAGTTTGCGGATGACACGAAGCTGGGAGGAATTGCTAACACGGAGAAGGACCGGGATACTATTCAGGAAGATCTGGACCACCTTGTACACTGGAGTAATAGTAATAGGATGAAATATAATAGTGAAAAGTGCAAGGTCATGCACTTAGGGATTAATAATAAGAATTTTAGATATACGTTGGGGACGCATCAGTTGGAAACATCGGAGGAGGAGAAGGACCTTGGGGTATTGGTTGATAGCAGGATGACTATGAGCCGCCAATGTGATATGGCTGTTAAAAAAGCAAATGCGGTTTTAGGATGCATCAGGCGAGGTATTTCCAGCAAGGAAAAGGAGGTGTTAGTGCCGTTATATACGGCGCTGGTGAGACCCCACCTGGAATATTGTGTGCAGTTCTGGTGTCCCATGTTTAAGAAGGATGAATTCAAACTGGAACAGGTTCAGAGACGGGCTACTAGGATGATTCGAGGAATGGAAAATCTGCCTTATGAAAGGAGACTCAAAGAGCTTGGCTTGTTTAGCCTGGCCAAAAGAAGGCTCCGGGGGGATATGCTTGCTCTATATAAATATATCAGGGGGATTAACGTTAGGGAGGGAGAGGAATTATTTAAGTTTAGTACTAATATAGGCACGAGGACGAACGGGTACAAACTGGATATTAGGAAATTTAGACTTGAAATTAGACGAAGGTTTCTAACCATTAGGGGAGTGAAGTTCTGGAACAGCCTTCCGAGGGAAGTAGTGGGGGCAAATGACTTATCTGGCTTTAAGACTAAGCTTGATAAGTATATGGAGGGGATGTTATGATGGGATAGTTTAATTTGAGCAATTGATTTGGATTATCGGCAGATAAGTCTGCTCAATGGTCTGTGGGAATGTTGGATGGGATGGGAACTGAGTTACTGCAGAGAATTCCTTTTTGGGTGTTGGCTGGTGAGTCTTGCCCACATGCTCAGGGTTTAGCTGATCACCATATTTGGGGTCGGGAAGGAATTTTCCTCCGGGGCGGATTGGCAGAGGCCCCGGAGGTTTTTCGCCTTCCTCTGCAGCGTGGGGCATGGGTCGCTTGCTGATGGATTCCCTGCAGCTTGAGGTCTTCAAATCTCACTTTTAGAGGATTTCAATAACTCAGTCATGGGTTCGGGGTTGTTATAAATGTGTATGGGTAGGGTTTTGTGGCCTGCCTTGTGCAGGAGGTCAGACTAGATGATCATATTGGTCCCTTCTGACCTATGAGTCTATGTCAGAATTTTTGTTGCGTGGGAAATTTCAAATTTTCGTTTCGGAAGGGGGAAAAAAACAACCACCAGGAACAGGAATTCTGGGATCCAACCGGCTCCCCTAGGGTATGTCTACACAGCACTTTTGGAGTGCGCAGAATCGAACATCCCAGCCTGGGTCGACAGACTTATAATGAGGCTTGCCCTAGTGCTCTATAAATAGTGGTGTTGACAGCGCTTTGAAGTTGTAGGTCAGGCTGGAGTTCGGGCTTTGAAGCCTAGATACCATGAGGACAGGCACGTTCAAGACAGAGAAGATTAGGTATTCTCTAAACTGGTTTCTGACCGTCCCTACCCAACCCAATTCCTCTTCAATAACCAGTATCTTCAAAGAAATTCTCTGCACCTTCTCTTCCTAGTAGCCAGAAGAGAGAAAATCCTGGAGCAGACACACAATTTTTCTTTCCTGGAGAAGATCCCCTCTGGGCAAATGAACTTCAGCTAGCTTCTAGAGCAGACGGCCTCTTCCTTTCTCTCTCTGAAGAAGCCCTAATGACACCTTGTCTGCGAGCTTAATGTATTTTAAACTATCTCCATTCCTGGCCACATACTTGGGCTGTCCCCTAAGGACTGCTAAAAAGTCACAAGCAGGAAGAAGATGGAGGCTTAAATAACCATGCCTGGACTCGGCGGGGAAGGGGCTGTGCACACTCAGTGTTACCTTTCACACGCCCGGACGAGGCTCCCGTCAGAGCGAGCCGGCGATGAAAGGAACGCAGGGACACCAGCCTGGGTTTGAACTTTTCACCATTTTTTTTTTCTTGAAGGGGAATTTTTCTTTTGGTCTCGAAAAGCTCTTCAGGAAATGATTTAGGAGCAGAGAGGACCGGTCGGCTAATAGGCTGCAGCTGAAGCAACGCTTGTTTACAGTTCTGTCACCGAAATTGCTTCCCTCTTTTTCGTGTATGTCCGTACGCTTTCTCAAGCGAGTGCACACAGAATTGTCGTCACTAACCAGGGCTTAAAACACAGAACTCAGCACCTCAAAGAGCCTTTGGATGGAAGCTCATCCTCCATTTCCCCCTCCGAAAGCTGTTGAGTAACAAACCAGAAATAAACCACACAAAACAGCCCACCCGCCCCCAAGCTACACTCCCTGGATGAATCTCTTCTTTGACTCCTAGCAGGCACTCCTGGGTGACCCTACAATAACAAAACAGTGTTTGCTGCCAAGCATTCAAGAGGATTCCCCCATTAACAAACACTGAGCAAAGCAGGCTCGGCTGTTGTTAGAGGATTGTTCAGAACGGGACGCCCCACGCGGCAACAAACCAAGGCGAGGGCTCCGATGCTAAGCCAGCAAGCCAGCCACTGCAGGTAACCCTACAATAACAATGCTCTACACTCGCCCAGCACTTTCCGTCTGGGGAGCTGAACGTGTTTTGCGAGTGTTGATGGACAGCCCTGCCCCTGCCCTGTGCTATGAATTATAAGCCCATTTCACTGCTGAAAAAACAGAGGCACACAGACAGGGCCAAGATCGCCCAGCAGATCAGTGGCAGAGCTGGGAATAGGCTATCTGACTCCTTACTTGCACGACCACCCTGCCACTCCCTGGTGAGAGTTTCATTTCCCAGCTCTCAAGGGCAGCCCTCAGCGGGTAAGAAAAATTAATTGTTTTATCAATGAAGGGAAATGGCTTCATGTCACGCTACCCAGCTCTCTCCTTTCCCTGGGAGAAGGATGGCACCGGAGCACACAGCTCACAGTCAGGAGATCAGGGCTTTGTTCTCAGCCCTGTCACAGACTTCCCGTGTGCCACTTAACCGCTTTGCACCTCAGTTTCCCCTTTTGTGAAAGGGGGATAAATCCACCGACGTTTGTCAGGCACCTGTGGTGAGCGTCAAAGAAAGGCCACAAAACACAACTAATTAAAGGTCAGGAGCAGGTTCCAGCATCACACAGACCAGCAAATTCGTTTCCATTCCTTAGCCCCTGCTTCCCAGCTGTCCCGTGCACTCAGCCATTCTGACGCAATCAAAGCTCTGGAAGTGTGACCCGCTGGCCAGCGTGAGGGACACCTGATGTACCCACGCAGTGATGCTGGAACAGCCCCCAGATCCCTGGGACCTTAAAGTCTTTGAGGCAGAGGTAGCCTTTTAGTTTTGTGCCTACACTGGGCCTAGAGCCCCGGGACGTTCTGGGCACAACTGCCAAGCAAAACAGCAACACCAAGGGCCGAGTGCTCTGTCGCTCCCTGGCAGGCCTCGGGAGCTGCGCTCAGCTCTGGCTGTGTTTTGCTCTCTGGCATCCCTGTATGGCCAGGGGCAGCGTGGACAGGAGCCGCCTCTGACTGGCTGAGCAGCTAGGCTCCAGTAATTGAGCTTCGCACCCCCGGCTCTTCTAGGAGCTGCTCCAACAGTTAAACCATTGGCATAGCATCTTGACCCAGAAAAATGCAATCTGGATGGAGCGCGCCAGTGACGCCTAAGCACAAGTGCCCGGAAGTACATGAAGAACAGGGCATTCACTCCCTGCTAAATTATAAAAGCCCCCTTCGATCCAGGGGAAACCCCACTAGTTTTTCCCAGCCAACCTTCTCTCCGAACTCACTGGTCTGGTCTCCTCACCCACCCTGGAGATCATTTACTGCGTGCATCTTGCTTAATACAAGTGTTAGGGCTCAACGCAGGGCAAGCATTCCACCTGTTTGCTACTGCGGTGCAATGAATTAGCATCCCTGGCTCTTGGCTGGCAGGCACAGAAGTGTGTAATATTGGCACTGTGGGAGGACTGCTGCCATTGGGGCGAGGCTGTAATGCACTGCCTCTGTGTGAGCAAAGGGGGGTCAGGTCACCCCTCTGGCCACAGCGAGGGAATGGGCCTTGGACCTGGATTAACAAAGGTTCTAGGGTGTTGGGACATGGAGCATTGCAGTCCCTCACTTTTAGGCGACTAGGAAGCCATGGGAACACCCTGAGATCCACAAAGCCAGGCTAGGGACCCAGGCAGCCTATGCAACAAATGAGAAGAAATGGGCACCTAGGAATGAGATCCACAAAAGCCAGCCGGCTAGGAGCAGAAAATGCCAATGACAGGATGGTGCTGAGCCCTGCCCCTCTGTCCGAGACAGGTACCCGAATACAGGCTGCAGCAAGCCACAGCCCACCTAGAGGATTGGGTCCTGTTCACCGCAGTGACTCCTGTGAAAGTGGTGGTGCCCACCTTATGGGTAGCCCCGTGATGAGAGGATGCGGGGTCTCAGGTTCAATTCCACCCTCAGGCTGAGGGGGAGAAAGTATTTGAATGGGGAGGGTTGCTCACCTCTCAGGAGGGTGTTATAAGGTAGGCACCGCCACCACCGTGACCGATGGGACCCAGTCGGGTAGGCGTGCTCCGAGGCTGCTTTCCAGTGGGTGCTCCTCTCTTCCAGGTTGCAAATCGCTCTGGGGTCAGGCAGGAGACAGGTGGACACTTAGAGGCAGGCTTGAGGGAGTTCAAGTGCCTACTAGGATGGGTGGGAGCTTTTTGAATCACAGTGGAGCCTTTGGGAGCCCAGGCCCTGTGGCGCCTAGATACGGGAGTCTCCCTTAGCCGGAGTGGCAGAGGCCTGGCTTTTCAGACCAGGCATCGTACCTCACTCCCCCGCGAGTGCTTTATAGTGACCGTGCAAGGCTGCCCTGTCTGCTCAGTGTAGATCTGCTACAGTGGCTGCACGTATGGGAGTGAGCCACGAAACATTCGCAGCATCCCAGGGTTTCTACTGCCACCCGTCTGTGACGGCTCTCGAGGCCCCCAGGGCTGACAGGCCTTGTTACCCCCCTGCCTCTAAAAAGGAGGAGTTTTGCCTGTGGCTGGCTGGGGGTGCAAGTTCCCTAACGTCTCCAGCCTTTCAGCCACTCAAGCCCTCTCCCCTGGGCTCTGCCAGCCGTGTCTTTGCCTTGCAGGTTAACAGGAGGTGCACCCCAGACCCCTGCAAGCATTCCCCCTGTGATATCCAGCCCCGGACACTGGCTACTCACAGAAATCCCAGATCCGCCGCTCCCAAAGGAGCAGCGTACCCCCGTTTCCAGTGTTCCCTTAAATCTCACGCCACACTGGTGAGCACTTACAATAAAACAGAAGATTTAGTTAAGGAAGAATCGAGGTTCCCCTAGAAACAAGGGAGAGTGGCGGAAACAAATGGTTACATTATAAAACCAAATCATAAACCGGGAACTGGGGCCTGCATTTGTTGAGAGTTGCCTTTCTTTAGGATTGCCAACTTTGTAATATTTAAAAAATTGCACGCTCCATCAGGAGCGCCGGGACCTCCTTGGCCCCGCCTCTTCCTCCCCGAGACCTCTCCCCTGCACTGCCCTTGACCCTGAGGCCCCATCCCCGTTGCTTGCTCCTGTTCCCCTCTCCCAACCAGTCAGGAGGAACTTGCCTGCAGAGCCGGGGCTGGGAGTTGCAGCTGCCCAATGCAGGTAGGAGGTGGCCCTGGGTGACTAGGGGCTGGAACAGGTGATGACCCAGGACCACCTCACCTCCCCGGCCCACAGTAACTGGACTTTGGGTGTCTGGTCAGTAGATCTGACTGGACACTGTCAGGTCCCCTTTTCAATCAGACTTTCCGGTCGAAAACCAAGCATCTGGCCATCCTACTTTTCCTGTCTAATAAAGTAGGTCCCCACCAAAGTTCAGTCTATAGCAGAGCTGGCTGGTTTCCCAGGATTCAGGATCCAGTCTTTCAGGGCACATTGCTGCTCAACCAGATGTCTCCTCAATGAGTGGATGTGAGGTATCTTTCTCCACCTGGTCTGTGTGGTACTGATATAGTCCTGTTTTTATTCACCGACAGGGTGAACCACTGTCTGCTCTAATGTTCCTTTTAACCTCCAGGCGGTTCCCGTTGTTTACATGGATGACTTTCCATTGACTACCCTAGGATGGGTCAAAAGTAGACATCACCGGCCAACCAGGGAGGGTTGACAATGGCCCATCACAGAGACATGTGATTCCCTAATTTTTATTCCAAGACCTGAAGGCAGAGTTTTCAATACAGTTACATTATTCCTTAACTGTTACTCCTATGCACATCCCACGATGATTATGTGTGCTGACACGTTACAAGCTTTCAACAGAGACCTCACGTGCTACCATTCATGGATAAGTATCATGAAAGGGAGTAGAGGTGTAGCAAGTTTGTCAGATCTGAGACAGGAGTTGCTTTAAAAGAATTACGAATCCGTGGCCCATTGGCATTATTGGTAACACTATCACTGAGGGATCTGAACGCAAGATTGTCCAAGGTGTCACGGCCAGGCATAGCGCCAAAGAGAATCCAGGTCTTTTGACTCCATGTCTTATAGAGTCAGAGATTCCAAGGCCACAAGGGACCATCGTGACCATCTCGTCTGACCTCCTGTAGAACACAGGCCAGAACTTTCTGCAATGTGATTCCTAGAGCAGATCCTTTAGAAAAACACAATCCAATCCTTAATTTAAAAACGGTCACTGATGGAGAATCCACCACAAACCTTGATAAATTGTTCCAATGGTTCATCACTCTCACTGTTAAAAATTTACGCCGTATTTCCAGTCTGAATTTGCCTTCAGCTTCCAGCCATTGGATCATGTTATAACTTTCTGTGCGAGATTGAAGAGCCCATTACTTTTTGCTCCCGTGTCAGTGCTTATAGACTGTAATCAAGTCACCTCTTAACCTTCTCTTTGTTGAGCTAAATAGAACAAGCTCCTTGACACTACTCTCACTATAAGACATGTTTGCTAGTCCTTAAGGCATTCTCATGGCTCTTCTCTCAAATTTGTCCGATTTCTCAACATCCATCTTAAATTGTGAGCCTCAGAACCAGACACAAGACTCCAGCAGCGCGCACCAGAGCAAAATATAGACATAAAATAACCTCTCTGCTCCTATTTGAGATCCCCCTGTTTATGCATCCAAGGATCATATTATCCCTTTTGTCCGCAGCCTCACACAAGGAGCTTCTGTTCAACTGACTCTCCACACCATCCTCCTCTAATCTTTTTCAGAGTCACTGCTTCCCAGGATAAAGTCCCCCTATCCTGTAAGTATTCCCTGCAGTCTTTGTTCCTAGATGGATACTTTTAGCTGTATTAAAACACACATTGTTTACTTACACTGTTTATCAAGCTATCCAGATCACTCTGTATCGTTGACCTGTCCTCGTCATTGTTTACCACTCCCCCAATTTTTATGTCATCTGCAAACTTTATTTACATTTTCTTCCAGGTCACTGATATAAATGTTAAAGAGCATGGGTCCAAGAACTGATCCCTGCTGCACCCCATTGGAAATGCACCTGTTTGATTATTTCCTGTTTTACAGTTACATTTTGAGATCTGTCAGTTAGCCAGTTTTTAATCCATGTAATGTGTGCATGTCAATTTAATATCTTTCCAGGTTTTTTTCATCAAAATGTCATGCAGTATCAAATCAAACACCTTACTGATGTCTAAGCATATGACATAAACACTATTACTTTTATCAACGAAACTTGTAATCTCAGCAGAAAAAGGTACCAGAACATCCCAATACCCAAAGATAATGTGGGCTTACTGACCCCTCAGAATGACAATACGATAGAGATGTTTTCAGTGAACCATCCGGTACAAGGTAAAGGGTGGTATCTTACCACGTCAGATGGCAGCAACTACACACGTTAGAGGGGCAATATGCCACTTGATTGTATCAGTGTATAAAAGAGGGTCTTAAAGGGAGCGTCTTTGTACAGCCGAGGGGGAAACAGAAAGTCCTGCCGTTTACTGAGCTGGTCCATTGTAACAAACATACATGTGTTAGCAGTTCTGCAGAGTCTTACTAGGACTGTGCTCGCTCTACAATAAACCTTGCCTGGCGCCTTCATAACCGAACAGATCTCTGGTCTAACTGGATAATCCGATCGTGGCTGGCGTCTCGGCTATCTGCGCAGAGCTGGGGTGGCTTACACATTGGGAGAACACATGCAGCCAACCACTGAGAACAGTAGGCATCACAGCAGAGTGGGAGGAGGAGGGGGTATCTCTGTCTGCCGTCAGGGAGGACAGTCCATGTTGAGATGGTTGTGGGAGAAGAGGGTGGCTGGGGTGCCCTCTTTGGCAGAGCAGAGGTAACATGGGAAGGGGGGGTCAATGCAGAAAGGAACTTAATTAGGTTGGTATAACTGGGAAGTGCCTCGAAGGGGAATCGCGAGTAGTAGCTGCGAGGGCGTATTTATTCTGTGAATGCCGTTCGCGAGACCATTCCTGGGTACCAGGCCCAGCTCTGGTGTCCACACATCAAAAAGGCTGTGAACAAACTGGAAAGGGTGCAGAAAAGAGGTGTAGGAATGATCCGAGGTCTGGAAAACCTGACTAGAGACACAATCTATTTCACGTCAAAAGAAGATTGAGCGAAGCTCAATCAAAATCTACAAGCATCTCTGTGGGGACGAGCTTTCTGGCAGAAGTAGACAGCTCTTGAAGCTAGCAGAAAAACATCCAACGGCTGGAAGCTGAAGCTAGACAAATGCAAACTAGAACTAAGACACATGGTTTAACCAATGAGGTGAATTAATCCTTGGAGCAGCTTGCATGGCTGGGGGTGTGGTGAAGTCTCTGCGGCTTGCAGTTTTTAACACAAGCCTTTCAGAAAGATATGCAATAACTTAAGCAGCTACGGGCTTGATGCAGAAATTCTCGGGTGAGGATATTTGGTCTGTGTCGTACAGGAGTCAGACGAGATGATTGAAGTGGTGCCTGCTAGCCTTAAAATCTATGAAACTAGAATCTCATCCCCAGATGCACAGACTCGTCAGGGTCAGAATTTCAATGAAGGTTTCACAGAACCATAGGGAAAGAAGGGACCGCAAGGGTCGTATAGTATGAACCTGCCGAGATGCAGGATTTGTTGTGTCTAAGCCATCCAAGACAGGTGGCTACCCAGCCTCCTTCTGAAAACCTCCCGTGAAGGAGTTTCCGTGACCTCCCTAGGCCCGTCTGCTCCACTGTCCTATGGTTCTGACAGTTAAGGAAGCTTTTCCTGAGATTTAATCTCAATCTGCTGTGCTGTAGTTTGAACCCATGGCCTCTTGTCCTGCCCTCTGCGGCCAGAGAGAACAACTTTTCTCCATCTTTTTTATGGCAACCTTTCAAGTATTTGAAGACTGCTATCATGTCCCCCCCCCTGAATTGCCTTTTTTTCCAAACTAAATATTCCCAGATCCTTCAGCCTTTGCTCACACGGCTTGCATTCCATCCCTGTGATCGTCTATGTCGCTTGCCTGGATCCTTTCCAGTTTCTCTACATCCTTTTCTATATATCGGTGACCAAAGCTGGACACAGTTCTCCAGCTGAGGCCTGACCTGCGCTGTCAGGTCGTGCTAACACCTCCCATTTAGCAGGGGGCTGGGTGGCTTAGGACATCAAAATAGTCAGTCTCCCTACTTTAAGTCACTGGATTTCCAGTCCAGTCCAGGACTGAGTAAGCGCTAGTCAATCCCATCACAGAGCGGATGGAGAGGTGTCCATATCTCACACAAGCGCCCCCACGCCTGGCCGCAGTCATTTCACAGATAGACTCAGCAGAGGCCTAAGAACCGGCTGGGCCTTGCAAATTCCCTCCTTCTAGCTCCGGGTTCCCAAAATACATTGGCCTAGAGGACTCTTCCCTGGTCTGGGGTTAAGAACATCAGTTATAAGGGCTTTCTACCGTGCATGCCACCCGCACTAAATTCACTTTAAGAGAAGGGAGGGAAGTGGATTATTTCATCTTGCATAGCAATAGCCTACACCCTGCGCTCATGACATTAACCAAGCTTTAGGGCAGTCGGCATTGAAGGTGGCCAGGTGAGAACATTACTCTTCCATGTCTGAAAACCTGGGCACAAGTCTGGCTGAAGGTAAACCACAAACCCACCCAGCCCTGCCACAAGATTTCAGCCAGGCTGAGGGAACGCAGAAGGAGGCAAGAATTACAGACAAGGAAAAAAGGAAGCCAAAGGCTTGATAACCTTAAGGATTTGATGCTTAGGCAAAGGTTTGACTTTATTTCTTATTTGATTTGATTTATTGTGCTCATCCCTAACCAGCTGTTTCTGAGGAGGAAAGGTTGAGGAATGAAATTGCAGGGGAGAACCTGCGGGTCAGAACTGAGGGGCAGAGGCCAAGGACTGGGATAGCAGGGGAGCTGAGAGTCAGGATTGAGGGTCTTCACTAGGTGGGGGTATGTGCAGGGGCAGGCCCAGGGCCGGAACAACAGGCAGGCTAGGGGGCAGGATTAAGAGGTGTGTGTGGGGAGCCCAGGCCAGAATAGCAGGAGGATTGAAGGCCAGTATTAAAATGCATTGATAGCATTTACACAGTACCTGCCAATCTCCTGTCATCAGCTCCTCACTGTTATGTGTGTGTTTCTGCCCCTATATCTCTCTATCACTAACTCGTCCAGGGATTGATTGATTTCTTTATTTGCCTCCAGTGTCCCAAGCCGGGCAGATCTCTTTGAAGCACTTGCAGCGAGGATTTATTTTCCCTCTTTATAATTAACAAAACATTCTTTTCAGCACACGCAAAACAGTTCAGCAGGGCTAAGGGCAGAGACTCACTCAGATCTGCTCCTTATCGCCCCCCTTCCCAAAGAGCAAACCTAATACAGATCTAGACAAGGGGAGAGACCGGCCAACCCCTCCCGATCCCACCTGATCTCCTAGGAAAAGAATTCAAAATGCATTTCAGAGGCTATGGAAATAGCAATGGAAAAATATTTTTTCATTTTAAAATTATGCTTTTAGTTTAGTTTAGTGTTTTTTTTGTTTTTGTTTTTTTTTTTAAACTAAAAATATCTGCTTCTTTTAAAAGTTTCCAAGCCGGAAGCTCTGAAGAAGCAAAATGACAGATGCTGCAGATGGCAGATGTTTTTCCTTTTCTTTTTTTTTTAAAAAAAAAAATGTAATTAGTAATATTTTCCACACCAACACATGCAGATGACTATTTGCATCCCCTTCACTGGGGTGAGGGTGGACTCAGCTTGCTTGCAATGGACTTACCCAAAGGGTGCTGCAAAGTGTTTATACGTAGGCTGGACCTTGCCTCCCGCCATTAACCAATTGTCTGCTGCTTTCCGCACTAGGTACCTCCTGAAACATCAGCATACGTAGCACTAAAGCAGGGGCTCTCAACCTTTTTTTACTGGGACCCCTATGAAAATATTTCAAATGACCCCCCCAATAAAAAGATGCCCCCAACGCCACGCCACCCACCCCCCATGTCATGTCACCCTTAATTCTGCCCTGCTGTTGAAGTGGCACTGCCCTCAGAGCACCCTGCCAGCAGCCGCTGCTCTCTGGCCACCCAGCTCTGACGGGCTGTGACCATCAGCCATGTGCAGGGCTGGCAGCTCACAGCCCTTCCCCCCTCCCAATGACCTCATGACCCCTGGAGGGGTCCCGACCCCTAGTTTGAGAACCCCTGCACTAACCCCTTGTCAACACGCAGAGTTTGTGCAGCAATTTAACTAACCCAGTTCAACAACCCGAAGGCGGGGGTTAGTTAAACCAGTGACCCCACTGGGTTAAAAGCGATACCCCGGGTATCTCTTCCTTAATTAACTCCCTGCTATTACACGGGTGCACCTCACTCCCTCCCATTCTCTGCCTCTGGCTCACAATAGTTCAGTCTCCTGAGGGCTTTGGTCTGATCCAGGTTATTGGGTGGAGGGCGGGGGTAGCTGGATGGTCTTTAGTGCCCTGTGCTAGACAGAAGTTCAGACTCAATGATCTGGTCCCGTCTCACCTTAAACTCTATGAATCTGTTCACATGACATTGGAAACCTGGGCCTAGACTCAGGTTGAGCCCCAAACTCCCTGTTGACCACACACAAATCGGTTTGACTCAGGCCTGCAAGCACTCAGGGCCCAGACCCTTAGCATCCCTGAAGGGGTGGGTCTGAGCCCTGTCGTTTTGCAGTGTGCATGCAACTCAAGCCACAGCCCCGAGTCAGATGACTGGCGTAGTACAGGATGGGTTCCTCGAGGAGTCCTTGTTCTGGTCAGTCATGGAATCATAGAAGATCAGGATTAGAAGGCATCTCAGGAGGTCACCTAGTCCAACCCCCTGCTCAAAGCAGGACCAACCCCAGCTAAACCATCCCAGCTGCACCTTAAAAACCTCTAAGGATGGAGATTCCATCCCCTCCCCAAGTGAAGGACCTGGCATTGGCCACTGTTGGCAGCCAGGTTACTGGGCTAGATGGACCGTTGGCTTGATCCAGGCGGGCCGTTCGGATGGATTCATTGGCAGGGCTGCAAGACCCAGGTCCCACAATTGCAAACCCCAGTTTACGATGTCCGGCAGGTGCTCAAGGGCAGGGTTGAAAACACTGAATTCACAAGCGCGGGTGCCACAGAGCTGGGTTTACAACACAGGGTAGACACACCCTATGAATCTCTGATACAAGCCATCCCCCCAGGGACACTTTTAAATCAGGTTTAGTACACCAGTGCAACTCTGTGCATGGGCCAGGCCTTAGAAAGCACTTTACTCAGTGCCGTGGTGTTAAGAGAAGGCTTCACCCTGGATCTGGGATCAACCCTGTGTCTGCTGGGACGAGGGGATGCACGTGGAAAATCCACAGGCCCAGTTCACCATTTCCATGCAGCTAATGTCATTGACGTCACCAAACTGACTGCAAATCACCACCAAAAGAGAAAACAGCAGAGCCTGACCCGGTCCCAAATGGGCATGAAACACTGGTGTTAAAAACTCCCATTGCCCTGATGCAAATGAGTGTGCAAAGGGCAGGGTGCTGGTGCATTGTGTCCCATACTTGGAAGGAAACACTCTGCCGTCAAAGCACGGGCAGGGGAGGAGGCAGTAACAGGGACAAAGTAACTTATTTTCAGCTGTGGAGTGATGGGAAACTTTACTTCATGACCCATAAAAACATAGCGCGGCTATAGATAGCACAGCTCTCTTTCCCCATGTGAAACTTGGATGTGGGGAGGCGGCAGGCCAAGATTGTCCTGGCCCATAGGCCATTTGTTCAACAGGGGCAGAGGCAAGACCGGGACACCTCAACCACTCATTCAGTGGGCATTCAGTCGGAACAAGAGGCTCCTTTCCCTGGCCTGTTACATCTTCAAAGCAGCGTTCAGACTTCTCTCCCGCCACCCACTGTGCTGCTGATCAAACCTTGCCAGGCAGAGGCAGGACGAAGACCCGCTGAGCTACCTAATGTCCCAGGAGCACTGGGGTAGAACGCATTGGCTCTGGTGCCACACGTACCTGTTGGAACGCACCTTGCTCGGCCGGCCGAGGCACAACTTAGCGTGACCGCAACAGAAACTTACTGGGCGACAGAATGTAATCCAGAGCCCCGGCATCCAAAGGGTTAATGATTACAGGGCCTGAAATGCTGGCACAAGATGGGGAGAGGCCGTTGAAAACCCTGCCCCAAGTGCACAGCCAGACTCCATAGGTAAAACGGACGCAAGCCACAGAGATCTCAGCGGTCAAGCGCTCTAAGCGTGGAACAGTCTCTTACCTTCCAAACTGAGGTATTGAGATCTCCCTTTGACCGCAGGGGAAACTGAGGCACAGAGCTAAGAGGAGAACCCGAAACTGACTCTCAGCCCTGTAGTGTTGACCACTAGACCACGATACCCTTCTTATAACCCCCTGTACCAACAAAGTCCACCCAGCAAAACAGACAGGCTGGAGAGAAAGACAAACACTCCACCCTGAAAGGACCCAGCCATGGGCTGTGCCCGCCACCGCCCTCGGCTCCCCCTGAAGATCAACTTTGCAGCAGGAGCATTCAGGAGCAGCTCTGGAAACACCAGAATCCGGAGAATTAAGGGCCTACAGACGTGTGAGCCTCTGGGATGCCCATCCTGGATGCAGAACTGGGAACAAGGCCCCTAATCCTCGCAACAGGGGTCAAAGCTCAGAAAAGTTCACAGGCTCCCTGGGAGAGAGGAGCAGTGAGACACATCCCCCCAATCCCAGCACTCAAACCCAGCTTGGCTCCTGCAAAGGGCTGAGGAACTGCGAATGCTCATGCAAGGCAGAGGGTTTTGGGGCTGCGTCGCATTTCTCAGGATCAGGCCCTGTTGGTTCCGCCCCAGAGCGGGACACAAAGGAACAGCACAACATAATCATCAGGGGGCTGGGGCAGAGAAGGAAGGCATAGGCAGGCAGCCCCACCCCACTTTCCAAAGGCTTCCTCTCCCCTAGGAGAGTAAAACATTATGACCCTTAATCTAACACTGGCCAGGGTCAATGGGGAAGAAGGAAACAAGAGGGAAAGCCAAGACAAAACACTTACCAGTGGGAAGGAGAGATGTGGCTTGCAGCAGGTCACTTGCAAAGTGGACACGTTAGGGCTGCAGCTGGCTGTCTCTCCCGGATTTAAAGAGCCAGCTCCAGGGAGAGCATGCCGGGAAAGGCCCCTCTAAACAGGGCAGCCTGCGTGAACTGGCTTGGCAGCAGCTCTGGTCAATATCAGTAAATGGAGCAGATATTCCCCAGCTTTCCGCAGGCTGCAGCGTTTGATGTAATTGACCCTGAGTGTTCCATAGTCCCAAGCTTAGCGTTTTATGTGGTGGGGATATTGCGCTCTTTTATTGTGCTTTGCTCCGGTATTATGGGATCCTGTGTAATAAAAACCCAGCTTCCTCTCCGCTTGCGCTGGAAGCATATGGCACGTTTTATGCAGGCCTGCTAAGAAACGGCTAACCTGGTCTTATGCTCTGGGGAGACTGTATCTTTTTAAATGATCGTACAGCGCCTTGCACGTGGTGTGCATTACTGTAGGGTGTGGGTGTACATACACACAATTGCCTACAAAAATTACTTTACAAGAAAGTTATTCAGGAGGTAGAACCAAGCACTCCAAGTTTAGGAAATTACAGATTTACAATTGCTTGGGCAACCTTAATTTGGCCTCCTTGTGCATCTGTCCAGTGCACTGAAAGATGCAGAGGGCCTCTGGAAAAAATAGCCTGTGATCAGGCCATTAAAGGCTGCCTCACAGCACCTACGCACAAAGGGGCAGAAATATGGTTTCTTGGGCAACCGTAAATCTGGCCTTTGCTATCTTTGGAGTGCAGGACGCTGCGACCTAAATTATGTTCCTCCAAGATTTCTTTTTTGCATGCAATTTCCTAGGGGGGTTGTAAAGGAAAAAGGTAAAAATAAATTCTATGATGGACCAAAGGGAGTCTGACCCCATTCTTGCTCTGCCCCACCAGCTGGGGGAGCCCCAGTCCCATGTGGTACGCCTCAGGGGAAAAGCGAGGCAGTGGGAGCAGCTGGGAAATGCGGGAGGCATATGCCAGGGGAGAGCCTGGCTCTTTCGTTCTCACTCGTCCTGAATGGAGCTTCTTAGCTGCTGCTCCTTCTGCTTCCTGCATGCAGGCCCACCCTGGATCTCTCTGAACTGACTTGGCTCCCCAGGGTGGGGGGAGGAGATGGGCCTTTGTGGCTCGGTGCTTTGTTCCTTCAGGACTTGGTTTGTGCCCAACCTTCCTGCACTGCCCCGGCACTTCCCCTCCACGCACCCGCCCAGCAAAAGAGTCTGCCCTGCGGAGAACGCTGCCACGTGGAGCACAGAGGCTGGTGGAGGCTGTGACGGGACCATGGCAGCTCATGCAGGGCTGCTGGCGTGTTCAGGGCCGGAGGGGTGGTTGAAAGAAGGTAGATAGATCAGCCTTGGACTGAAAGAGGTACTGCAGGTTAATTTTGGACCCCAGAGTCTCAGGAAGGGCAGCCTGTGACCTTTAGAAACCCCTTCCAGGGACGGAGAAAAGCCGAGGGAGGAGATCAAGCTGCAGGAGGATTGTGTGCAGTGAGGGGAAAAGGCTTCTTCTGGGTGAAAAACGTTTACCTTACAGGGGGGCATCTTGTGTTTATTTCTGTTTGGGGGGTCTTGGGTCTCAGCATAGCTGGGCCCAGAGTGGGTTAGAGAGGGCAGTGGGCGATTGGTAGCTGGCATGAGAAGAGGCAGCATGCTAGTGGGAATGAGGAAATGCATTTTGTTCTTCTTCGGGCCAACTCTAAGGCCTACCCCTGTAACTAAACCCACGTGAAGTAGCAACCCCCTGAGGTTGGACCATTTACCCCAGGTCTCCTTAATGCCAGAGGGAGAAATGCTGAGCCCTAATGGGTGTTGTCAGCGAGGGGTGATCCACAAAGCCTGGTTATGAGCCACACCTGTTCATCTTCAAGGGGAGCGGCCGGGACTCAGCAGCTGTGGCAATCAGACCAGTTCTTTGGGTGCTTAAATTACGTCAGTGGGATCAAGTGAGTTTCTGTTATAATGCAACAGAGGACAATGAAATGAGGTACCCACTAGAGTCACCCACCCACTGAACCACAACACCCTGTCTGTAGACCTCCAACTCCCCAGCTGGCCTCCGGACTGGTGGGCTGCCCCGGCCAGAGATGCCGGGTCTCACAACTTTATCATGATATGTTGGTGTTTTTCTTAAAGTTTTCCTCAAGCAATCAAGTGCCCCCCCTCCCTTTTTTTTAATGCAAGTCTCTAGTTCTTCTGGCGTCAGAGAAAAGCTGGAGAATTTGCATGCTGAGCACCCCAGCACCAGAGAACCAATTCCAAGAGCCTCGGATTTACTGGTTTGTAACTCTTACGATTTTGAAGCCAGGCTCATGTTTTTCTGGGGCCAGATGCTGGATGTTCAGGGTTGGCAATGCTGAGCGCACTGCACAGTAGCCAGCAGCTGCCTATAGCGATTGGTTGGAAGCTAGCCGCCAAATGGGATCTTTTTTTTTTCCATCTGATAAAATACTGTGCTTTGCCTGAAGCCCTTTTAATCTGCAATCCCCCATTGGTTTGACACCGGGACTGTTTGTGAAAACAGATAAAGTGTTTCCACCCTTGCCTGACTCTGCGGAGGGGAAGAGCATGAAGAACCACTGACGATTTAATTCCATGCTTTCACATGCTGACCTGACTCAGAGGTGAAATCCGCAAAGAGCATGTCGCAGCTGGGAGTAGCTCAGAACAGCAGCGATAAGTAATGGGACTGCCGTCACCTTCCTCTTGTGGGAATCCCCCGCCACCCTCCACCCCAACCAGGGTGTCTGCCAATCTGACCCAGGGGAAATTCCTCCCCGACCCCAAATAGCGTGATTAATTAGATCCCGAGCGTGTGGGCAAGACCCACCAGCCAGAGAGCTGGGAAAGAATTCGCCGTAGTAACTCAGAGCCCTCCCCATCTAGTGTCCCATCTCCGGCTTCTAATGGCCAGCACGAATGGTCCATGTGCTATGTAAACATCCCCATCGGACCCTGCCCTCCATAAATGTATCAAGCTCCGTCTTGAAACAAGTGACGTTTATTGCCGCCACTGCTCAGTAATTTCAGGTCTGCAATTCTAAGAGTCTCTCGGACTTAGACAGCAGCTGCTTATTTCTTCAGGCCACCTTTAATTGTCTCTCCTCTGAGGATCCCCATTTGATTTGCCTTCCTCTGTTCCATTCTTGTTTGCTGCAGGTTGTTAGCCACCACCTCTTGGGTTGGGCACAGCTGGGGATACACACTGTGCAGTGGCTGGACAGTGGAGTGTAATGACACGATTTTTGGACATACAGGAGAGAAGAGGCAGGATTCATCTGCGTTAAATATAATTGGGAATTCTTCACTGGGGCCGATGGGGACACACGCACACACTGTGGTCATCTATCTCAGTGGTTCTCAACCAGGGGTACATGTACCCCTGGGGTTACACAGTGCTCTTCCAGGGGGTACATTAGCTCAGCTAGATTTGTGCCTAGTTTTACAACAGGCTGCATAAAAAGCACCAGCGAAGCCAGTACGAACTAATATTTCATACAGACAATGGCTTGTTTATACTGCTCTATAGACTACACACTGAAATGTAAGTACAATATTTATATTCCAGTTGATTTATTTTGCCATCATATGGTAAAAATGAGAAGGTAAGCAATTGTTCAGTAATAGGCTGCCACGGCACTTTTGTATTTTTACGTCTGATTTTGAACGCCAGTAGGTTTTAAGTGGGGTACGCAAGACAAATCCGCCTGCTGAAGGGGGTGCAGTGTTCTGCAAAGGTTGTGAACCGCTGGTCTAGCTTCCTGGCTGATTGATATGACCTATGCTGCCAAAAGTCAAGGTCAGTCCTGGCCAAACCCCCAGCTGTAGGCACTCAGCAGGCTGATGTGTTTGGGTCCCAAAGCTTTCCTGAAGCTGAGCAGTGTCCAGGCACTGCCTCTGTCTCTGGAGGGTCTAAGCAGATGTGGGGGACGGGGAGGAGTAGATTCTCCTAGCTGAGTTTTAGGCCAAGGAGAGGCTTGTGTGCTGAGCATTATTATTTGCATGGCCGTAGCCTTCTTGTGCTGGGTCCTGCACAGCCGCGTATCGAGAGGCAGCCCCTGGCTGGAAGCGCTCATAGTCTAAATAACCAGATAAAGCCAGGATCGGTCACGGACTAGCCAGAAAGAGTGCCGGACTAGCCCCACCGCGCTGGGATTAGAGCCCCCTGCAGATAGCATGTCATCTGAGCTCCTTAACCAGTAAACTCCACGTGCTACTGGCTGCATTACTGATGCCCATCGCTTCGTGTGCTGCTTTGAGCCCACCCTTGGCGGTGTGTTAGCGACACCTTGGTTAGACGGGATGAGACAGGCAGATAAAAGAGATGGTACCTTCCAGCTGGCCGTAGACCCCCACCAGTGTCACACAGGACACACAGATGCACCCCAGTGACTAGCTGACCCCACTGTAGCGTCTGGGCACCCGGTGGCAGCCCCAACCCCTAACGACGGGGATCACTGGAGAGGGAGAGAAAAACCCCACTTCTCCCTGCCTGACATGAAATCCCGGGAAGGACGAACTGCATCCCTTCCTAGCATGTGTCGGGATCTGAGCCATAAATACAGAGTGTGATCTCCAGCACCGGAGTCTGGGAGGGGATTATCGGGCTGCTGTCCGCGCTGAGGACGGCCTCAGCATTTCTTTCACTCCCACATTTCAGAAGATAATGATCTCATCGTCTAATGGCGAAGATCGCTCCGTCTCCTCCCCACCCTCCCATCTCTATCACAGGCTAGAAACGTTATCAACCGGCAATCACTGGATGTCAAAAATCGTTATCGTGGAATCCGGCTGCTAACGCAGCCTGAACATGCGTGAGAAATGCCAGAAATTTTCAAGAGAAGGTGGAGGAGGGGAGAGGAAGTATTAAGACAAGCTGTGAACTGCAATTAACTATTCCGCATTTGGAAGGTGCAGGAAATGCATGGAGGGAAGCAGGTCGGAAGTAACTGAAGATAAACTGATGGTATAATGGGGTATGGGGCACGAAGGGTCTGGAGGAGATTGTGGTGTGCAGGACAAGCTGTAGCTGGATGACCCAGCTGCCGTTTGAGACACAGGGTGGGAACAGTCCAAGGAAGCTCCTAACATTAGAAACACGACCTCTTGGGCTGTGCTGCTAATCCCAGCACCCGCACACTGCTCCGGGAATGCCCTTGGCCCGCGTGTCTGGAATAGGACACAAAAACCTCATTCCTGGGCCATTGGATGGGCTCAGGCTGAGGCGAAGACCAAAGGCCAGGGTGTAAATTGGGCCAGGTTGCTGTGTCAGCCAAAACAGGTGCAACAGCTGGGACGCTGGCAAAAACGGAGGATGGGGAAGGGGCTCCAAATGTATGTGAAAACCTTCTAAAAATGAATGAAATGCCACCACCGCCCCCCGCCCCCTGAAGCTGAGCCTGTGTGGAAAACGACTGGGAGGTCTCCGCCCTGGGGGCAGACCTTGTCTCGCACCCATCGAGGACCTGTGCAGGACAGAGGGGGAGCACGTTACCTGGGTAGCAAGGCAGAGGCGTGCCCTGCTGTGTGGATAATAAGCACACGCTGCATGCTCCGGTGTCCAGTGCAGTGATGATTCTTGCGGCAGCACTATGCCCTAGCATTCTCCAGGGACAGCCCCGCTCACAGCAGGAGCATTGCGCCGTTCCTCGGCCAAACAGTAGGGGAACCTGAGCTTCTACCTCCAGCCCTTGAGTGCAGCATGTTCTGTGGCCGCCTGGTCTGCAGTGTGGCCCCCCCAGAATCACCCAAATCCTAGCCGCTAGAGATGGAATAGTTCTGCTGGCGTCTCTTGCCCGTCCCCTGCCCCACCGTGGGAGTGTTCCTGAGAGGAGTCGCTCTCCTAGAGCCCAGAGATGGAGAGCACACATTAGACCAGCAAGATGCCCATGGCTGTCACCTTGCATCCTGCTGGATGAAATAATCGCCGTGCATCATTGGCCTGACCAGGCCACCAGCGAATATCAATGTTCAATAGTGCAAGATGGTTGCACGCTGATGCGCCGCTGCTGAATTCACGTGCTGCATACCTGAAGCAGGGAGAAAATAATGCACTGATCTAGGCTCTGTCCAAATGCCTTTGGAGGCGGGCCCAGCTGTCACAAGGGCATGGCATCACGTCACTGAGCGATGTGTCATGTCAAGCTGTCCTCTTGGCTTCCAAAGGCTGCAAAAGCTCATTGGGCGCAGGAAGTCTCCAAATAATGGAGCAGGGCGTGACCACAGCAGCTCCCTCGTCCCACCAGGCTATGCATGCTCTTTGCAGGCGAGACCCTGCTGTGTAAAGAGCAGTGAGCTGGGTGCACAGATTCATTCATAGAATCAGAGAAGATGAGGGTTGGAAGGGACCTCAGGAGGACATCTAGTCCCACCTCCTGCTCAGAGCAGGACCAACCCCAACCAGGGCTTTGTCAAGCCAGGCCTTAAAAACCTCTAAGGATGGAGATTCCACCCCCTCCCCAGGTAACCCATTCCAGTGCTTCACCGCCCGCCTAGTGACAAAGTTTTTCCTAATATCCAACCTAGACCTCCCCCACTGCAACTTGAGACCATTCCTCCTTGTTCTGTCATCTACTACCACTGAGAACAGCCTAGCTCCATCCTCCCTGGAACCCCCCTTCAGGTAGTTAAAGGCTGCTATCAAATCCCCCCTCACTCTTCTCTTTTGCAAACTAACCAAGCCTAGTTCCCTCAACCTCTCCTCGTAAGTCATGTGCCCCAGCCTCCTAATTATTTTTGTTGCCCTCTGCTGGACTTTTTCCAGTTTGTCCACATCCTTCCTGTAGAAGGGGGTCCAAAATTGGACACAATACTCCAGATGTCACCTCCCCAGTGCTGAATAGAGGGGAATAATCACTTTCCTTGATCTGCTGGCAATGCTCCTACTAATGCAGCCCAATATGCCATTAGCCTTCTTGGCAACCAAGGCACAGTGTTGACTCATATCCAGCTTGTTGTCTACTGTAACCCCCAGGTCCTTTTCTGCTGAACTGCTGCCTAGCTCGTCGGTCCCCAGTCTGTAGCTGTGCATGGGATTCTTCCTTCCTAAGTGCAGGACTCTGCACTTGTCCTTCTTGAACCTCATCAACTTTTTTTTGCCCAATCCTCTAATTTGTTTAAGTCACTCTGTATCTTATTCCTGTCCTTAAACATATCTACCACTCCTCCCAGCTTAGTGTCATCCACAAACTGCTGAGGGTGCAATCCATCCCATCCTCCACATCATTAATAAATTCTTCATTCAGTCAAGCACATGCTTTGCAACCATTCAGGAAAGATGGTTTGGGTTTGAAAAAAGCCCGAGCACTTCTCCAGGAAATGAAATCCACACGATGTTGTTTCAATAACTCTAATTAAGTCCGTGGAATCTGGAAAATGTAAATTCCCCCTCCTCCCCCCCCACACCTATTACAGCGAATTTAGTATTTGTGGAAGGTGCAGAGCTAGATGCACAAGAGGCTGCAATTCCCGCCTTAGAATAAGCTTCCCTCCCCTCTGACGCACATGATGTGTTCTGAACTGGAATGAGAACAACCCTTCATCCAGGAGCCGCTGAAAGAAACCAGAGGGTGCTGACTAGTAGTGCTCAGTAAGAAGAGGCCAACAAACACACAAGGGAGTTAAAGTCTGTTTCGCTACCATCTGTGCCTCATAACACCCCGCTGGGGTCGGGAGCTGTCAACCGCACCTTCGTTCTAGAGGGAGGGGAATGAAGTGACTTGTCCAAGGTCGCACAGGGAGGCTGAGACCGAGCTGAGAATAGTGTCTCCATCTCCTGGACTCTCAGTCTAGAGCCTGAACTCCAAGCCACCCTTCACTGCCAGATTGCCTGTTAGGTAGCATAGACATCGGCAGCCCTGGGAGCTGTTCTCCCACGCGCATACGCACGCACACAGAGTCCACTTTGTGGGGCAGGAGGAGAAGGCACGGCCGCTGGAGTCCCAAGAGACACTACCTGGCCCAAAAGGAAATTCTGGCCCAAGGGGTTTGGGGGGGATTTATCCTGGAACAGCGGCTCTGCAGCTCTCCAAAAAGGGTGCAGCATCTCCTGCTGCCTTGCTCCCTCTCCACATCTGTTCAGCTCCACAAGCAGGTGGACAAGGCGAGATGGAGCCTTGGATTTGCCCCCCGACCCCTGCTTCAGGGAAGCTGGCGTTAGGCCGTAGCAGCTGTGGCAGGGAGGATCAAGGGCTATGATTGCTGCCGCCTGAGGTTCAAAGGGTGGGGAAAAGCACCTTGTCCCCTTCCCCAGTCTCCTGGCTGTGCACCAAAGCAGGAGGAGACGCAGCCCGGCCCTGCATCTAAACAGACCTGCAGTTCAGTCCGGTTTGTCAGATTTCACTGGTGGTGGGGGCTGGGACTGAACGTGTCAGGCCCTGGGTGTCTTCTCTCTCCTCCCAGAAAAAGAATCAATCAGCAGCTGGCCCTAAAGCCAGGCGGCTAAATCCCCCTTCTCCACTGCCTGTCACAGGGGTGTGACTTATGGAAATTGACCTCTCTTGGTAAAAATCCAGGGCCAGCTCCTGCTCTGCCTTCCCCTGCTGTTGCCTCCCCATTAATTAATTCAGGAAGGCCTATGACCTGTGTGATAGAGGAGGTCAGACGAGACAGAGGGTTCCCTGTGGCCTTATTATCTAGCAAGCACTTGATGTCCCATCTCTTGACTTCTAGGGGCCACACTCTGCTCCCACTTTCGCGGGTGGAAATCTGACTTAAGCAGAGATCAGAGAGATCCCTCAGCTCAGACCTCAGCTTCGCCTCCGGCACCTGACCGCACCCTTACTTTGGGTTTGGGGAGGCACTGGGAGAGGGTGTATCAAGATGTCCCCCGGATGCATTACACACACATGCGCCTCATTTACACTTGGAGTAGACGGAGCGGGATGGCTGGGCCCTGGTGGAAAGAATTGCCTCCCCGGCCCAGCCACCAGCTGATCTCTCTGAAGAGTGCTCCATCCCAAGGGCAATTACAAAGGCATCGCTGTTCATTTGGCCGGCCCTGCAGTGTGACAGAGCCACACAGCCACTGGGGGGAATCAAAAGTCGGGATGACGTAAGAGGGCAAGTAGGAACTTCCACTTTCATTTTGTCATTCCCTCCGTCCCCTCTGCTGTCGCAGGGCTGAGCAGAAGAGAGGAGACACAGCCCGGGTGAAATACATCAAAGGCAGAAGTGTCATTAATGTGCTCAAAAGATATCGTCCAGTCCTTTCCTGGTGCGCCAAGGCTGGGTAGCGTAGACTGAAAGCTTTTAAACACACAGCCACTGGATCTGGGCCAAGACGTGTGTCTGCATCTTTGTCCGTGATCTCCTTGAATCTCTTTCACACTCAGACCTGTTACCTGCAAGATGTCCTAGGTAGCCAGTAAAGCCAATCCCCCTTGACTGTACATTTAGCTGATCGGGTCATGCCCCAGACAGAGGCCTGAGATCTCCATCACTACAGGGTGTTTATGGGAGAACACAACAGTCAGGCGGGAGATGAATTGTTTAGCCAATTATCCAGTGCTTCACTGTAATTGCCAAATTGCCCCCATCTGCCAGGAAAAATTCCCTATCAGCAGCGAACTAGACTGGACCATCCAAGAGACCATTTCTATCTCTCGATTCAGCACCACAGCCCTATCGTGATGGAGGGAGAATGGACAAGTTGGCTCATCCCTTTCTAACCCCTAATTTTAAGGATACCGATGTCAAATGTCAAAGCCAGTGGGAGGGGATAGGTTCCCATCTCTTGTGGCACATGTGCAATTCACTTTAACCATCAGGAACACTTGCAGCCCATAGGAGAATCTATACGATCGCTGTGTGATCATACGTGCTTTGAAAAGATGAGGCAAGCTGGTACAAAGATATTGGCTGCACACGGCCATTCTAGTGATTATTAATTATTCATGTTACAATAGCACCCACTGTGCTGGCTGCTGTACACCCCCAGAATAAGAGAGTCCCTGCCCCAGTGAGCTTCTGGTCTGAATTAAGATAAGATGCAACCAATGGCTGTAACACACAAAGAGAAGGGAGTGGAGATGGGCGGCTGAGGATGAGTGTAACACAAACGCACGGTTATATAGATGAGCTACGGGCACAATTTTCAGATGTTGAGGTGGGGCATTAGTATCAGTAAGCAATAGATCTTAAAGATCAGTAATTGCTGGTGCCCGCCTGCGTAACCATGTTCAGGTGGTAATTTACCTATTGCATCATAGAGTCATAGAAGGTGAGGGTTGGAAGGGAGCTCAGGAAGTATCTAGTCCCACCCCCTGCTCAAAGCAGGACCAACCTCAACTAAACCATCATTAGGTAGTAGATTTCAAAACCAGAAGGGCCTGTAAACCTGACTCCCTGCACACTACAGACAGACATGCCGTGATTTTTGTGTCAACCCAGAGACTTGTGAGGAGCCAGAGGAGGTTTATCAGAATAGACACCCTCCAAAGCTGGATCCAGGCACGGTATCTGTGGGTCTTGCAGAAGGATTTGAAGGAAGAGGGAGGGCGATCCATGGGCAGCACATGCGAAAGTGCAAAGATGTTTGTGGGGGAAGAGGGTAAATGGGCTGGCATACTGGTGCCACGGAGGTGGCACAGGTTGCATGGGCATAAAGGAAAGCTCATCTGGGCCCTGAGCTTCTGTAACTATGTGGGATGGGAGTGCAAGTCCCCAGTGAAGCCCGGCTGTGCACATATATCTCCGTTCTAATTGTTCCTGAATCGAACGAGCCTCATTTCCCACCATCTATTAATGCACAGAGCCACTCTGCTGGCTGAAATTACAGAGAAGAAGGGTTTTTTATTGGCCGTCTATTAGCATTTTTAATTTGCTACATGAGGTAAGTTTCAGAAGGTGCCAAAGAGCAGTTTAAGAAATTAGCTGGCCTTGGCATTTCCTCTTCTCTCTGACTGAGGTCCTCAAAGCCTTAATTAAACTTTAGAGCCATTTCCACAGGCTGTTCCCACTTCAGGGACTGGTGTTAACTGCCCTCTTGAGAACGCCACAGGGATACGTTCCTTCTTCCACGCAAGGATCGAGAAGACAGGAGGAAGGGGCCGCAAGCCAGGACTGATGTGCACCAGCGGGGATGTGTGGGGAATCCAGGACTGGGCTAGGATGGGGGCTGCAGGACAGGACTAAGGGGCGTTGGCAGAGCTGTCTGTGGAGAGCCCAGGGCTGGTACAGCAGGCATGGGGCCTGTAGTGCCTTAGGGCGTCCCAGGACTGCAGTAGCAGGGAGGTAGGGCAGGAGTTGCAGCTTGACATTCGAGAGGTGCTGGGAGAGCCGTGGGGGTAGGGAGAAGCCTACATGTGTCCTTTCTGTGCCATGCCAGTGCTGCAGCCAGTGCAGCTAGCTTCTCACTTCCATGAAGATTGAATTCAATCAGCCGTCATCATCCACCTTGACCTTGGAGCCGCCCTACACCAGCCCTGCTCCCTGTGGACCTTTCAGAGAGAAAAAGAATGAGGCAGAAGCACTGGTGTGTGCAGCGTATGGGCCATGCAATGGTGGAATGTGCATTTCCCTTTCATACACATGATAGACGCACGGGCCATTAACTTTAGCCACACTGCCAGGCGCTCCTGTGATAATCTGTAATGGATCAAATGCCGAGAGAGATCAGTACAGGGCTCTGCAGTTCTGCAGCGTCAGTAACTGGTCATTACAGAATTTATAGGCTCCGTAACTGGTCATTACATCATGGATATGAGCACTTGCAAACCCCCTTGGGAGCGATCACCGAAGCAATAATGGCCAGATAGCCTGCAAAAGGCCATGACATGCCCCCGCTGACAGGGAGCTGAGTTACTGGGTGAATATTTGAGAGAGGACTCTAAACACTAGAGGCTCCTCCAACCACATGCTCTTATAGAGTATGTATTGTGTCTCCATCTAGTGGCTGACCCCAGAGAGGATGACAGCCTAATACCGCTGCGCCTGCTACTGTTATCCCTTTGGTTCAGGAAGTCGAGGTCTCTGCTTTCATGCTGGGTCACACCTGGCATGGAAGTGTGGGCTCCTTCCTGGGTAGGGGAAGCAACCAAGTGACAGAGGATGTGGACAAAGCTGAAGTACTCAATACTTTTTTTGGTCTCTGTCTTCACAGACAGGCTCAGCTCCCAGATGACTGCACAGGGCAGCGCAGAATGGGGATGAGGTGAGCAGCCCTCAGTGTTGAAAGAAGAGATTCAGGACTATTTAGAAAGGCTGGCCATGCACAAGTCCATGGGGCCGGATGCAATGCATCCAGGGGTGCTGAGGGAGTTGGCTGATGTGATTGCAGAGCCATTGGCCATTATCTCTGAAAACTCGCTGTGCTCAGGGAGGTCCCGGAGGATTGGAAAAAGCCAAAGATGGTGCCCATTTCAAAAAGGGAAGAAGGAGGAACTACAGACCTGTCAGCCTCACCTCAGTCCCCAGAAAAATCATGGAGCAAGTCCTCAAGGAAGCCATTTCGAGGCACTTGGAGGAGAGGAAGGTGATCAGGAACAGTCAGCATGGATTCACCAAGGGCAAGTCATGCCTGACTGACCTGATTGCCTTCTGTGATGATATGACTGGCTCTGTGGATGTGGGAAAGCGGTGGACCTGACATACCTTGACTTTAGCAAGGCTTTTGATAGGGTCTCCCTCAGTATTCTTGACAGCAAGTTACAGAAGTATGGGTCGGAGGAATGGACTATATGATGGATAGAAAACTGGCTGGATCATCGAGCTCAACAGGTAGTGGTCAACAGCTCAATGTCTAGTTGGCAGCCGCTAACAAGCGGAGTGCCCCAGGCGTTGATCCTGGGGCCAGTTTTGTTCAACATCTTCAAATGATCTGGAGGATGGGGTGGATCGCATCATCTGCTAACGAACCACTTCCACAGACATCTCTGACTCGGAAAGGACTCTCTTAACACTCTACCATATTACTTTTGCCCCAGCTACAATGTTTGTATGCAGATGCCAAGCCCCTCCATGTCCAAGGAGTGCTGGGGCCCAGTATTTTGTCCTCTCTCTCTCGTTAAGATCAAGGACAGGTGTTTCTGAAGAGGCCAGTGATCAGAGGTGGCTGAGTGAGAGGGGGGCGAGTCACTTTTACCAGCTGTGTGCGGGGCTGAGGCTTTCAAAAGCATGCAGGGTCCCAGGGGCTGGTAAGACACTTGGCTCGTGAGACTCAGAGAATTAATCTGGTGAGTTCAACAGGAGAGGCAGGCAGGGAGGAAGGTCGGTTTCGTTAACTTGCTGGTTCTGTACAAGGCAGAACTCACCATGGGAGGCAGATGGTGCGTTGTCAACACTGTCACTAGCTCTTCCTCTGCCTACACCTTGGCGGCCCCTGCCAGACAGGTATCTGGACCCTGGAGGCTTCCACCCAGTCCTGGACTTGACGGGAATGCTGCCCACGTGTCGCCACCACAGAGCCAGCCAGGAGAAACCACCCTGTGTGAGAGGTGTCTGCTGGCAGAGTCCTTCCGGGAGCCGGTCAGAGAGCTGCAGGAGGAGGTGGCTTGTCTGCGTGACATCCTGGATCACAAGGGCTTCATCGATGGGACACACGTGGAGACATCTGGGACAGAGGATGCTAGGCGACTGCAGACAACTAAAGCAGCACCAGAGTTGGAAGGAGAACCAGCTGCTCTGTGGGGAGGAGACTGGCTGCTGGTTATAGACAATGGTCCACACCCCAGCCCTGGTCCCCTGTCCATCGCGGTCAAGAACCAGCGTGCTGTACCGGCAACAGGAGGTGACAAGAAAACTCCAATGGGGGAGGAAGAGGAACCACCTGCCCCCAAAGCTGGGAGGCCTCATGGCCACTGCACCCAAGAGGCAGCAGGGACTCCATTTGCTGACCTGATGTGATGTCCTGGGAGCTGTGCGGCCTGCCAGGAGCCTGCCTGAGACGTTACAGAAAGGTTGCCGAGGCTCATCCTCCCTCTGGCCAGCCCCCATGCCGCTCAGCTGTGTCGGCGCTACTGGTGCTGCCAGGTGTGACCCTGAGCAGATCAGCAGGGACTGCAGGTCCCTGGGAATGAGGGCAAAGGAGTCAAGGAAGCATCTTGTGTTCTCCTCCCTCCTCCTAATTGAGGAGAAGGGCCCAGGCAGGGACATGCAGAGCTGGGAGATGAATGCATGGTGGCACAAATGATGTCAGTGGGAAGGTTACCTAGGGAGGGGGTGGAATCTCCATCTTTAGAGGTTTTTAAACTGCGGCTTGACAAAGCCCTGGCTGGGATGATTTAGTTGGGGTTGGCCCTGCTTTGAGCAGGAGGTTGGACTAGATACCTCCTGAGGTCCCTTCCAACCCTCATCTTCTATGATTCTAAGGTTTCAGTTTCCTCAGCCATGGGATGCTACTCTGGGAAGATGTCCACTGGAAAGAGATTGGATCCACCTGACCAAGAGGGGAAAATGCATCTTCAGGCACTGGCTCACCCACCTAGTGAGGAGGCCTTTAAACTAGGTTCCAGACTAGGTTCTAAACGAGGGGGGAAGTGACAACACCCAAAGGCAGGTATAAAAAAGCTGTGATCTTAATGGAAAGCTAAATGTTGCTCCTGTGATTCTCCCCCTACCCAACAAGACGGGTAACAGTGGGGGATCTGTTCAACATCTGAGGGGTCTATACACAAATGCAAGGAGTAAGGGGACTAAAAAGGAAGAACTGGAAGCATTTGAACATAAACAAAATTATGATTTAACTGGCACCACATGATGGCATAAATCTCATGACTGAACTATTGGCATAGCAGGGGTAAGCTTGTTCATGAAGGACAGGCAGGGGGAAAAAGGAAAAGGTGTTGCGTTGTACTTCGAGAAGATGTACACTTGTTCTGAGGTCCAGAGGGAGGTGAGAGACAGAGCAGTTGAAAATCTCCAGGTGACGATAAAGGGGAAAACCAGGAGCAATGTCAGGGTAGGGGTTCACTAAACTGCCAGGCCAGGAGGAAGAGGCATGTCTAGAATAAATAACAGAAATATCCAACATACAAGATCTGTTAGTAAAGGAGGACTTTAGCTACCCAGATATCTGTTGGAAAAGCAATTCGGCAAAACAAAACGTCCAATAAGTTCTTGGAATGTATCTGGGATAACTTTTTGGTTCAGCAGGTGGAGGAAGTAACCATTTTAGACTGGATGCTGACTAGCAGGGAGGAATTGGTAGTGAATCTGAAGGTGGAAGGCAATTTGGATGAAAATGATCATGAAATCACAGAGTCTAAGGAAAGAAAGGAGTGACAGCAGGAGAATGAGGAAAATGGACTTCAAAAATTCAGATTGGGACCAACTCAGAGAACCGGTAGGTGAGATTCCATGGGAAGAAAGTCTAAAAGAAAAGGGAATTCAGGAGAGCTGGCAACATTTCAGATAGCATGCAAGACAAAGCAGCAAACTATTCTGATCCGAAGGAAAGCTAAAAAGAATAATTAGAAGCCAAAATGACTCCATCAGGAGCTCTTTAATGGACTTGAAAAATGAAAATAAAACATCTACACAAAGTGGAAACAAGGATGAATTGCTAAGGAGGAGGACAAAAGAATAGCATAAGTATGTAGGGACAAAAATCAGAAAGATTAAGGCACAAAATGAGTTACAACCAGCTAGGGACAAAAAGGCAATAAAAAGAGGTTCTATAAGCACATCAGGAGCAAGACAAAGATGAAGGAAAGTGTAGGCCTGTACTTAGTGTGGATGAAGAGCTAATAACAGACGACATCAAAAAGGTCTTTAATGCCTATTTTACTTCACTCTTCACAAGAAGAGTTAATGGTAGCCAGTTATGTAAGACAATTAATATTAAAACAACAAGGGGGAAGGAACATAAGTTAAAACAGGGAAAGAACTGGTTAACAGATATTTAGACAAGTTAGATGTATTCAGGTCGACAGGGCCTGATGAAATTAACCATAGGGTACTTAAGTAAATAGCTGAAGCTATATTAGAATTATTAGTGATTATCTTTGAGTTCTCCTGGAAGATGGGAGAGGTCCCAGATGATTGCAGAAGGGCAAACATAATACCTGTCATTAAAAAAGGGAACAAAGAGAAGGGGGGGAGGAAATTATAGACAAGTCAGCCTAACTCCAATACTGGAAAGATAGTGGAACAAATTATTAAACAACCAATTTCGTAAGGAGTATAATAAAGAATAACCAACATGGATTTGTCAAGAACAAACCATGCCTAGTCAACCTAATTTCCTTCTTTGACAGGGTCACTGGCCTAGTGGGTAGGGAGGAAGCTGAAGTTGTGATAGATCTTGATTTCAGTGGGGCTTTTGGCACAGTCCAACACAACATTCTCATAAGCAAAGTAGGGAAATGTGACCTAGATGAAATTATTATGAGATGGGTGCACAACTTGTAGAAAGCCAGTACTCAAAGAATAGTTATCAATGGTTCACTGCCAAGCTGGGGAGGGCATATCTATAGGGGAGCAGGCCTGAGTCTGGTACTAATCAATATTTTCATTAATTACTTGAATAATGAAGTGAAGACCTTCACAAATTAGGAGAACTGGTCTGAAATCATCAAGATGACCTTCTTTAATAGAGCCAAGTGCAAAGTACTTCACTCAGGAAAGAGTCCCTGAGTACAGGGACCGAGACTCACGTCAGCCTTGGGGTGATCATTTGCAAAAGATGGATCATTCCCAATTCTCATCCAGGAAATGGAGCCAAAATGAGTGCAAATAAAGGCCGAGAAGAGGCTGCCTCCCAGTTTGGTCTCGGTGCATGCTTTGGAAAATGTTTTGAAATCTGGTGTACGAAGGAGCGAGGTGATCACAAATTGCAGATAAGCCAACAATGCAATGCTCGTTGTGAAAAAAGCTAATCTGATTCTGGGGTACATTAATAGCAATATCATACGTAAGACGTGGGGAAGTAATTGTCCCACATTACTCAGCACCATTGAGGCCTCAGCTGGAGTACTGCATTCATTTCTGAGCGACCACTTTAAGGAAAATGTGGACAAATTGGAGAGAGTCCAGAAGAGAGCAACAAAAGTGATAAAAGGTTTAAAAAACTGGGCCTGTTTAGTTCTGAGAAAAGAAGACCAAACAGGGATTTGATAACAGACTTCCAATATGTTAAGGGCTGTTCTAAAGAGGACGGTGATCAATTGTTCTCCACGTCCACTGAAGGTAAGAGAAGAAGTAATGGGCTTAATCTGCGGAGAGGGAGATTTAGATTAGATATTAGGAAAAAATTTCTAACTACAAAGGTAGATAAACTCTGGAATAAGCTACCAAACGAGGTGGTGGAATCCTTATCCTTGGAGGCTTTTAAGAAGAGGTTAGACAAAACACTTGTCAGAGATGGTCTAGGTTTTTCTTGGTCATGCCTCAGTGCAGGGGGCTGGACTTGGTGATTTCTCAAGGTCCCTTCCAGCCCAGCATTTCTATGATCCTATGACAGCTGGAAAACAATTCTTCACCACTCTGCAGCCATGAAAAAAGGCTAATACAGAAGGGAGAGTTGAACTCGTGATCACAGCAGAACAGGAAAGGTTAAACAGGAGAACTTCTGTCCAGCGATGATGGAGCGAGGCAATGCAACCGACTTCGGTAGTCAATCAGAATGCTGCATCTTCACCGACGGAGCATTAATGTCACGCTCACTAAGGCTGGGTCGATACTGATGGCGGCAAATTTGCCGCCATCAGATCGATGTCTCTGGATCGACTGAGCGGTCTGTGTAGACCTGCTCAGTCAATCCAGAAATCGACGGAGGAAAACCACTTCTGTAAGTGGCGCAGAGCAGTGTGGACGGCGCGCAGAGCAGATGCAGCGACGTTGACGGGAGATACACAAGTTTTTTACGTCACTTGTGTATCTTCTGGTGACTGCCACCAAATCTGGAAGGTAAGTGTAGACCAGGCCTAAGTCATCACTTCTATTAGTTCAAAGATAGATTCCATATTATATTTTTATTGCGTATTGTTTTATATTGTTTTCTTTTTATGTTTTCACGTTAAAGGTCGGTGGGAACTTAGTGCTGGCGAAATGCACCGTATTGACAACTCCAGAGATGGAAAGCCTCTCTTTATCCAGGAAGAAGACAGCACTCTGGCAGCGCTGACTTGTGTGCTTCAGCTCTGATTTACAAGGACCACCTCTAGAGTTCGGTCTCTGAGTCCCAATGTTGAGACCACCAAACAAGAGTGGGGGCATTGTGGGCCAGTTAGACTGACGGGGTGGCTCGCGGTCAGGGGACCTGCCCACTAGGAATTGGACTGAGACCCACCACCTCTCGCCGAGCATCAAATTCTAGGGTATTTCATGGACATGGGCCACCTGGGGCCATAGATGTTTGAGAAAGGGGAGGGCATGAGCTCATCAGTGAAGCGGTTGACTCAGGGGACTCAGCATATCACATCCAAGCCAACCTGAATGGGGTGGTGACCTCAGTCCACTTCCACTTGGGCTGGAGTCCACATTCCACAAAGCCAATGCTAATCGTCCCTCGTGCTATGGAACCGTCCATGCAGAATGAGCCTAGCATGGGGTGCTGTAGGTTAGCAGAGCTGTGTGATGGAAGCTTGGCCTGACCTTGATCCCAGAGTCCCTCTTTGGTGACTTCAGTCCCCAGGGCTATCAATCCAGCCCCTATCATCTGCACACATAAGCCCCACCATTGAATGAATTGGGAAGCATTAGCCTTTGGTTTCCGTGCGTACCACGGTGAGTGCAAAAACCTTTCTGCAAAAGATCGAGTAATAAACGAGCCTTCATCTTTGTCAAACACCCTGGACTCCATTCTCCACGTGTCCCACATGCAGCACGGTGGGGCAGGCAGCGTTTGAAATAGAGAAGGGCCATAAATCTTGCCGATGCTATATGGGCATTTTACAGCTTGCAGTTTCCACCGAGAAGTGGCTGTAAATAATGGAGTGGGAAATCTGCCACCTGTCTCCAGAGGAGGATTGATTTGGGTGGAAGTGCTATAGATCTTCATATGTATGCCACTGCTGTAAATAAGCAAAGTTTAAGCAGTGACCCGGGGTAGGTCTCTCTCACACACACACTCTCTCTCTGCAGTTCCACCTGTTTGCTCCCCAAGGCTCCTTCTCTGGCTGTTGTTATGGGCTGCAGCATCCCTCGGATGAGTATAAAAGACTGAAGAGTTACTCCGGGTATAAGGAGGTGGTTGCTGTGATTTAAACATTTTGCTTTTACGTTCAGTTCATGCTAAGGATACGGGAAAGCTAGGAGGAACAGGGGGAAGCACCTTTGAAGCTTAGTGGATGGTTAGGAGGCAGCTTCTGTCACAGTGTACTTTTCAAATAAATACTCCTTTTCAGCTCTCAGTTCTGGATTTTAATGATGTTGTTATTCTTGGGTGGCGGCATATGGCTTGCTGGTCTGTTCCCATTTTCTGCAGCCTTACAGTCAGTCCTGTTTCAAGTTTTCCAGCTTGAGACCCTCTGGAGGGAAGTTAACTGTTTGCGGGCTTCCACAGGCCTGGGTGATGGCCTGCCACTAGGCCTGCTGTCTGTGCCGGGTCGAATGCAATCAGGAACCATGGTGGGCACACCCTGGTATGCAGCAAGCCCTCTGGAACATGGAAAATGGGGCTCAGGTAGGGCCCCTACTGGGTGAAGAGGGCCTGCCAGTGTAGAACATGCCAGCCAATGCACTGCCAATGATGCCAGGTTCAAGAATAGAACACTCCGGTTGGGCATCGTTCAAAATGCAAGGGAAGCCTTGGTGATGAACGCTTGCCAAGCACTGCCAAATGCACAACTGTGCTACTTAGCCCGTCAGGAACAGTGGTGGATTTGGATGGAAAGTCAATGGACAGGAGCAACACAACAAGAGCAGCAGACCAGCAGCTACAGGAGAATTTTTATTCACCTCGCTTCTTCATACACCAGATTTCAAACAGTTCCTGAAACATCCGCTGAGACCCAACTTTATTTGTACTCATTTTGGCTCCCAATTCCTGGATGAGAATTGGGGCTTAGCCGTCCTTTGCCAGAGATCACCATGAGGATGACGTGGGACTCGGTCCCTGTACTGAGCAAGGAACGCATGGTTCACTGAGGTGTGAACCGACGGTGCTTTGTCGTAAGAAAGAGAAGAGGAAGCAGCTCCGAATCAAGGGGCAGATGGGGAGTTTGGATCCTTTTATTGTTGTTATTATTTGACAATGTTTTCTATTTGAAGTTGACAAAACCCTCCCTCTGACCGGGGGAACCCTGTGTAGGGTCAGTCTGGCTAGTCATCTGCGTCCTGTCTCCATGGTATTCCCTCCGTGGCCTCTCTGCTGAGGCTGACAATGTGACGGAGACGTGGACACCTCCCATCTCATAGCTGGACGGAGTCCTCTCCCTCAATGCACCTGCCTGATGCACCAGAGTCATCAATGTGTGCAAGGGTCCAGGCCCATCACTTAGCGGTGAGAGGCCGAGCATTCTGTTGTAGGCTCACAGATCTCCCAAGACCCAAGGAAAAGCTCTGTGTAAGTTCGAAAGCTTGTCTCTCTCACCAACAGAAGTCGGTCTCATAACAGACATCACCGCACCCACCTTGTCTCTCCAGTGTCCTGGGGCCAACAACCCAACAACACTGTATAGAACATCCCAGTTTCTTTTCTGCCTTTCCCAAATTCCACAACAAGAAATATCGATGCTGAAGCCATCGCTTCCCAGACACTCAGTGGTAGGACATCGATACACAGCCCCAGGAAGGGCAAAATAAAATGGGAGATAATAAAAATAATCATGAATAAATAATGTAGAGCCTAGAGATATTGGAGCAGGAACAGGGTCCTGGGGAGCTAGGCATTGTACACATTTACAGCAAAGAGAGCGTCCCAGCTCAGCAGAGCTTACAGCAATCTCTTAAAATCAGCATTAAGCTCTGCTCCTCAATATCTTGATAAATTCTTCCCCTTCTGCTGGCACACACAGCATCTTAAGGAAATCAGAGGAGAAACAAAGAACTGAGGATGATAAGACATGGCAACCCTCAACAAAAGGCTACCAATTTCCTTAAGGAGACCCCTGTAGTGCAATGAGCACCTCTGCACAATAACATCCTATCGCCTTTTGTTTCCCCTGAGGAAGAGGAGACTGTCACCAAGAGTCAGCGAACAGAATTTGATGAATGCTGAAAAGACATTTCACTCTTGACCACAAACTGGGGACTGACTGGTTAACGCTAAAGTTCAATGGAGGACTTCAGCTGATATATGTAACTGATATAGGTAACCTCAGAAAAAGACGCAAAGATAAATTTTCTAGATTACCATTAATGGCTACTTTTGGGAGCAGCTAGTCCTGGAACCCACAAGGGGAGAGGCAATTCTTGATTTAGTCCTAAATGGTGCACAGGTTCTGGTCCAAGAGGATATAGCCAAACCACTTGGTAATAGTGACCATAATGTAATTAAATTTAACATCCTTGTGGGGAAAAATAGCAAAGAGGCCAACTACAGTAGGATTTAATTTAAAAAAAGGAGAACTACACAAAAAATGAGGGAGCTATTTAAATAGGAATTGAAAGGAATAGTCACAAAGGTGAAAAGCCTGCAAGGTGCATGGAAACTTTTTAAAAATACCATAATACAGGCTCAAATTAAATATATACCCCAAATAAAAAAAGCCACAAGAGGACCAAAAAATGCCACCTTGGCTAAACTGAGTAAAAGAGGCAATTAGAGGCAAAAAGGCATCCTTTAAAAACTGGAAGTCAGATCTTACTGAGGAAAAGAGAAAGGTGCATAAACTGTGACAAGTCAATTGTAAACATATAATTAGGCAGGCAAAAAAAAAAAAGAATTTGAAGAGCAACTAGGAAGAGACACAAAAACTAACAGCAAAAAATAGTGAAGTCCATCAGAAGCAGGAAGCCTGCCAAACAATCAGTGAGGCCACTGGACAATCAAGGTGCTAAAGGAAGACAAGGGAGACAGGGTCGTTGCGCAGAAGCTAAATAAATTCTATGCATTGCTCTTCATGGCAGATTTGTCACCTAAAAAGAATGGCTCAGGTGCTGGGAACTGTCCCAGACTGAGGTGTCAATAAAGGAGATTTTGGAACAAATTAATAAATTAAACAGTAATATGTCCTCAGGACCAGATGGTACCCACCCAGTAGTTCTCAAGGAACTTAAATATGAAACCGCTGAACTTCTAACTGTGGTATGTAACCTATTGCTTAAATCAGCCTGTGCACCAGATGACTGGTGGACAGCTAACATGATGCTAATTTTTTTAAAAGGCTCCAAATACGATCCTGGCAATTACAGGCTGAAGCCTAACTTCAGTCCCAGGCAGATTGGTTGAAACTACAGTAAAGACAGAATTATCAGACACACGGGTGAACACGATTTGTTGGAGAAGAGCCACCACAGCTTTGGTAAAGGGAAATCATGCCTCACCAGTCTATTAGAATTCTTGGAGAGGGATCAACAGACATGTAGTCAAGGGTGATCCATTGGATATAGTGTACTTGCACTTTCAGAAAGCCTGTGACAAGGACCCTAACCAAAGGCTCTTAATCAAAGTAAGCTGTCATGGCATAAGAAGGAAGGTCCTCTCCTGGATCAGTAACTAGGTAAAAGACAGAAATCAAAGGTCGGAACAAATGGCCAATTTTCAGAATGGAGAGAGGTAAATAGTGGCGTCCCCCAAGGATCTGAACTGGGACCAGTGCTGTTCAACAGGTTCATCAATGATCTGGAAAAAGGGATAAACAATGGAGGTGGAAAAGTTTGCAGACAGTACAAAATTACTTAAGCTCGTTAAGTACAAAGCAGACCGCAAGGAGTTACAAAGGGATCTCACAAAACTGGGTTACTTGGCAACAAAATGGCAGATGAAATTCAGTGTTGATAAATGCAAAGTAATGCACAGTGGAAAACATAATCCTAACTGTGCATACAAAATGATGGGGTCTAAATTAACTGTTACCACTCAAAAAAGAGATCTGAGAGACATTGTGGATAAATGCATTCAATGTGCAGCAGCAGTCAAAAAAGCTAACAGTGTTAGGGACCATTATGAAAGGGAGAGATAATAAGACTATAAATATTGTAATGCCATTGTATAAATCCATTGTATGCCTACACCTGGAATACTGCGTGAAGTTCTGGTCACCCTATCTTAAGAAAGATATATTAGAACTGGAAAAAGTACAGAGAAGGACAACAAAAGTGATTAGGGGGATGAGGTGAGATTAAAAAGACTGGGACTGTACATCTTGGAAAAAAGATGACAAAGGAGGGGTATGATAGAGGTGTATAAAATCATGATGGGTGTGGAGCAAGTGAATAGGGAATTGTTATTTCCCCTTCACATAACACAAGAACCAGGGGTCACATAACAAAATTAAGAGGCAGCAGGTTTAAAAACAAACAATCACAAGTTTTTCGCAACACACATTCAACCTGTGGAACTCCTTGCCAGGGGATGTTGTGAAGGCCAAAAGTATACCTGAGTTAAAAAAAGATCTAGATAAGTTCATGGAAGACAGGTTCATCCATAGCTATTGGCCAAGAATGTCCAGGATGCAGCCCCGTGCTGTGAGTGTCCCAAAGTCTCAGACTACCAGATGCTGGGACTGGACAGCAGGAAATGACTCACTCAATAAGTGCCCTGTTCTGTTCATTCCCCCTGAACCATGAAGCACTGGCCACTGTTGGCAGACAGGACGCTGGGCTAGGTGAACCATTGGTCTGACCCAGCGTGGCCATTCCCGTGTTCTGTTCTTAGAGCTCTCAGGGGCCATCCGGCTGTGCCAGAAGGTGGTTAGAATGAGACACGGGTTAGAGCTAAGTGGAGCTGTCGTGGGTTCACTCCCCACTAGCACCGCCTCCTGCTGGCCATCCTGGGAATTAGGCCTGCCAGGCGTTGCGATCTCCCTCTGGTGGTGTCTTCCCCTGTGCACTCTCCAGGACTCAGTCTCCTCTTCATGGCTTGGCTCTCTGGCCAGGTCACTAATGTCCTCCCCTTCCGGGGAATTCAAAGTCCTTCCAGACCCGTTGTCTGGCTGGCATCGCCAGCACCCTGATCACCTCCCAGTGGCTGATAGGAGAATCCAGGCCTGCCCTCTGCACTGGGTCCAGCCCAGGGACCCTGCAACACGTAGCAAAAGTCTGATTCCTTGCTGCTCTTTCCCAGGGCTTCCTCCTACATATCTGGCTTCCCTTCTCTCTGGGTTTGCTAGCCTCGTCTCTCTCTCCCCTGAGGGAGTGGCTACAGCCCATTTCCCTGCCTGTCTCAGCCAGCATCCTGGCTTCATAAGCCCCACCTGTTTCTGCACAGGTGAGCCTGCCTGCAGTCAGTTAGTTCCCTGAGCCCTGGGAATTAATTGGCCAGCCTGCACGTCTGAACCCCTTCCAATCCTGTGTGGGGTGGACACTCCATCACAGGAGTGCTTCAGGTATCTGACTTTCAGTTAATGAGAAATACAGGAGAGTGACTCTAAAGTTTATAATAGGAAATGGACAAACTGGCTCAATCGTACCATGCTTGCAGAGCCAGCGCTGGGCATAAGCAGACTAAACAATTGCCTAGGACCCTGAGTAGCTCAAGGGGGCCCCCTGTTAATTATTAGTATGTGGGGGGGTTCCCAAAATATTCCTGTTTAGGGGCCCTGAGGGGCTAGCACCGGCACTGCATGCTTTTCTCCTGCAGACCCATGCCGAATCTGCTTTGAGATTCTAAATGTCCATTGAACTCATTTTGTTCAGTTCTGTATTCCTTGGAAGCAGAGAAGCTGAACTACATGACGCAAGACTGTCCTGTTGTGATAACTGGCCCGATGGGATGCAAGAATTAGCCTGGGAATCTCATGGGGGGAGCGTTCTCCTGTGATTTTTCCCACCTAATATTGCTGACTGCAGAGGTTCAGGTAAGGTCTGGATCAGCACCAAACCTTGTGAGGTTCACCACCTGCTAATTTACTGACAGTTAGGAGATGTAGGTGATATTCTTCCTTTATTGCACAATAATTCCTTATGCTACATTTCGTCCTCAATTATACCAAACGCCAGGAAACATTTTCTGCCAAAAGAAAAATGTTTTTTTCATTATTTTTCATCAAAATTTCAAAACAATTTGACCACCCAGAGAGCCAGTAGAAAATATCTGTGTGGTGTCTGTGTGTGTTGAGCAAGAAAGAGAGAGAGAGAGGTTCACAATATTTTGTCAGTTTTTTTTAACATTTTAATTTTTTGGAAATTTATGACCAGTTCAAACTATATCTAGTTTTTTTGTGGTGCTGCTTAAGTGGCTTTTATTGGCAGCTTATTCCTCTGCCTGATTCTTCTGTATAATCATCGCAGTTTGCAAGGAACTGCTTCTTTTTCTAACCCTTTAACCCTATAAATAAATACACTCCCCATCTTTCCTCTCCATTGTTTATCCCTGCTCAGAACCCTTTTTCTTAGAATCACAGAATATTAGAGTTGGAAGGGACCTCAGGAGGCATCTAGTCCAACCCCCTGCTCAAAGCAGGACTAACCTTTTTCTTGTCTCTTTTCTCTAGATTAGAGCAGATGGAAAAATGCTGTTTATTTGCCATGACAAAAAAAATGAATAAAATGAAAAATGATTTTTTTTTATTTTCTGGTTTTCACAAAGTGGGGGAAATAATCCATTTTCTGGGTTCCCCCTACTTTTTCACACTGGCAAACGGGAGCGAGAAAGAGGAGAAGTGCAAAAAGGTGGGGAAAAAAAACCCTAAATCAACTTTTTTTTGGTTTTCAAACAATTTTTTTCTTCTGGTCAAAAAACAAAAAGTTTCAAACTCATGAAAACTGTTTGGTCAAAAACTCATTTTTGGTCAACACAATGTTTCCCTAATTTTTTTTCTTCCTGCTCTATTGTATATGTTCCCTTAACCTCTCTCCACAGCTGCCTCCCTCCCACCTTTATAGCATCTACCATCCACCTATGGATTCCCTCTGGTTTTTCATGAGAAGGCACCTAAGTATCTAGGCCTGAACCCTACAAGGCTCTTAGCAATGCCTGGTAGTTAAGGATACTACACAACAAGATGGAGCAGTACTTTGCAGGATTAAGCCCCCCTACAGTCTAGCACCCAAGTATGGTCATACAGAGGTGGTCAATGTACCACCTCCTCCCTCGCAGGCTGGACAGAGGATAGGGGATCCTGGGCTCTTTGAGATGGGGTCCAGATCCCGCTCTGCCCTGCACCTTGAGGAATGCCATGAGCTGTCGTTCCCAAAGGGGTATGACCGTAGGCTGCATCAAGGAATGCTGGGGAAGGGGGCCAGGACAGAAAAAATGCCCCTTTCCTCAGAACAGAGGGTGAGGTAGAAGGAGCAGGAGTTCCTGGTCTCCCCTCTGAACGGACTTCGGCAGCAGCTGGAAGACCCTGGAGAGGGCAATGTGTTTTGGACTGACCAGAAGCATTGGGATTTTGCAGCAGGGCCCAGCTGGCGGGAGACTTTGAACGAGGTGAAGGAGATGGCTTCAGGAAAAGGCCAGGATCTGTTTCCTTTTCAGGAGCCCGAGGCTGGAGCTTCTGAAAGAGAGAAAGATCCTTCCTTTTCCCCATGCCATGCCTGGGGGACAGCTGAATGCAGGGAAAAGCCTGTGACTGGGGGGAGGACTTGGAGTGAAATGATGCTTTGGGTTTGGACTTTCCGTACCTTGGAAGGGGAGGGGTTTAAATTCGCTGAAAGGGCTAAGCTGACACACCAGAAAGGGAAATGAAGGCAGGGTCTGAGTGTCGCTGATGGGCTGGGGAAGAGGAGGCTGGAGCGGGACTCAGGAGGTGTAGATTCTTTTCCCAGCTCTTCTGCTGGGTGAGCTTAGGTAGACATTGCTCCCTCCTGTGCCCGTTCTCCCTCTTCTCTATGCAGATTAAGTCAAGTCTTGGGCAGGGACTGTCCCACACTATGTCTTTTATATCATGCCTAGCCCACAAGACGGGCCATCTTTACCCAGGGTTTCTAGGAGCTACTGTAACACCAATAACAAGAGTGACAGTTCTATGCAAATATGCAAATTAATTAATTAACTCACAAAAAATGCCAGACACAAAGGTGCAAAAAACACAGCACATTCTTCCCTGAGCTGCCAGCCCCTTTCACTTCCAGATGTTTCTTTGTATTTCTGCTTTCTAACCAATAACCTGTCCTTTTATCTGGATGTCTGATATTAGGATTTCCTAAGTATTAATGCATCTGAATTGAACTTTCCCCTGCTGGTATCTCTCTCTCTCTTCATTTTTGCTTTACATCATTCTGTAACTTTTCTCCACAATCCAGTGGGCTCCCAGCTCTCCGCCTCCAAAACATCTGTGAATGAGATTTATGAGCAATGTACATCTTCTAGATTGCTCTGGAAGATTTTAAAGACATTTGTACTAACAATCACTTTCATGCTATCATCTTCTTCCCATATGAGATGCTGTGTTCCTGATAATCACGCCTGGACAAAATTTGCTTCCACTGGAAGTCAGTGGAAAGGTTCCCATTGGCTTCAATTGGAGCTGTATTTTGTGGTGCGCCTCTGAAAATGATATCATGGGACTTTGCTAGAATTAGATTACGAGGCAGGTTCAATAAAATCTAGGCATATCCCTGGACAAAAAAATATATATGTAATAACTCGAAATTAAGGTTGTAAATCCCTTTCAGTAATGGAATGGAGAGATGCTTTTTGAAACTATTTCTTTAAACAAAAATTGACTCAGAAAGCCAAAAGTTCTAAATTAAGACTAGGGGAAAAGAAAAAGTGTGAGTGTGTGAGAGAAAGAGAAAGATCATTCTGTTGGAAAGAATCAGAACTTCTCATCTGTGTGACATAGCACCTATACTGCAAACAGCTAAGGGGGATTGTCCATTAGGTAACCTTATAGATACAGTACCCACTGAGTATATCCAGCATTTGAGCAATCACTAAGGCACTAAGGCAGTTCTGGTCAATACAAAACCCATTAGGGTAGTTTATAGAACAAAACAAAGCTAGTTTACACTGTAAATTGGCAATTTCAGTGGCTTCCCACCCCCTCCTGAACAGCCTTGTTGTGTGTGGTATTCTTGTTAAAGCCTGTAGCCAACAACTAAATTGTTTGTGTTTGAACATTACATAACACAGCAATGGAGAGCTGCAGCCAGCATCCAGCGGTTGGCTAACACACATGAGTTTGTATGAACGGGGGATTTTAACTTCCCTGGTATCTGCTGAAAGTCTATTCCAGCAAAACATAATAAGTCCTGCAAATTCTTAGTATGTGTAGGGGACAGCTTTCTCATTCAGAAAGCTGAGGAAACAACAAGGGGGTCATTTTGGATCGGGTATGACTAACAGGAATGAATTAGGTGTGAACATGACGGTGGCCGGGAACTTGGGAGGAAGGGATCATGATCTGATAGAATTCAAGATCCCATGGAGAGAAGATGAGAACAGCAAAGCAAGAACACTAGGTTTCAAAAGGTGGATTGCAACTAACTCAGGGAAATTGCAGGCAAAGTCCCATGGTAAGGCCAATTAGGAAGAAAAGAAGTCGAAGGAGGCTGACCTTTCCTAAAAGAAGTAATACGTCAAGCTATTTCAACCTATTCCGATGCAGAGGAAAGATAAGAAGAGCCACAAGAGGCCAATGTGGCTACACAAGTTGCTTTTTAACTATGTAAAACCCCAAAAGGGATACAAACAGGGAATGGAAGGAGGGGCAGGTCACCAAGGAAGTACACATGAGAATAGCGTGAATGTGTAGGGACAAAATCAGGAAAGCCAAGGCAAAGAATGAGTTACAGCTGGCAAGAAATGTCAGAGACGACCAGAAGGGGTTCTCCAAATATGTCAGACAAAAAAGAAGACCGAGGATGGTGTGGGTCCGCTCCTCAATTGAGAAGGGGAGCTGGTAACGGAAGATGATAGGAAGGCAGAGCTGCTCGGATACCTACTTTAATTCAGTCGTCTCAGAAAAAATAACACGTGACCCGACGATTAGAGAAGTTACCATAGACAAGAAAGGGGGAAGGGAGGCAGATCGGGTTAAGTAAAGAACACGTCAGATCTTCTGACCAATCTGCGTGAACTCAAGTCAGCGGGGCCAGATGCTATTCGCCCCCGGGGCTGACGGGATTAGCTAAATCTTGGAACCACTGGCAATAATATTTGCCAACTCCTGGATGACACGAGAGGTCCTAGCAGGCTGAAGAAGGGCTAACTTAGTGCCCATCTTAAAATAGAGGGAAAAGGAGGAGCTGGCGAACTATAAACCAGTCAGCCTGGCCTCAATACCTGGCAAGCAACGGTAGCCATGTATAAACCATGCAATTTGTGAAGAGCTGGAGGATGACAGGATGATCCCTAGCAGCCAGCATGGATTGACCAAGAACAAATCATGCCAATCCAGCCTGATTTCCTTCTTTGACAGGGTAACTGGTTTGCTGGGTAGGGGGAATACAATGGATGTAATATACCTGGACTTCAGCAAGGCTTTTTGACACAGTCCCGCGTGGCATTCTGATGATAAGTAAGCTGGAGAAATGCAGGCTCAGCAGAACTACCATTAACTGGATACATAATTGTTAAGTGACCGCAAACAGAGAGTAACTATGAATGGAATGAGGTCACATTGGAGGGAGGTCCCAAATGGCATTCCACGAGGATCTGTTCTGGGTCCAGCATTGTTTAAGCTCCTTATTAATGACCTGGATGTAGGAATAGTGAGCCTACAGATGAAACTGGCAGATGACACAAAACTGGGGTTGGGGAGGGTGCCAACACTTTGGTGGATAGAGCTAAAATTCAGAGGGATTTCCTTAAATTGGAGAACAAGGCTATAGACAACAACACGACATTCAGCGAAGACAAATGTAAAGGCCTAAACTTAGGAAAGAAAAAACAAATGCACAAATGCAGAATGGGGGATAGCAGGCCTGTAGCAGCACGGTTGAGAAAGATCTGGGAGTTGTGGTGGATCACAGCCTCAACGTGAGTCCGCAGTGCAGAGAAACTGGAGAGAATCCAGAGGTGAGCGACAAAGATGATCAAAGGGATGGAACAGAAGCCATGTGAGCATGGTTAGTTTGGAAAAGAGGCGGTCGAGGGGGGACAATAGCAATCTTCAAATACTTGACAGGCTGACATAAAAAGGATGGAGAAAAGTTGTTATCTTTTGCCACAGAGGGCAGGCCAAGAGGCCATGGGTTGACACTACAGCACAACAGATTTAGATTAAATCTCAGGAAAAGCTTCCTAAATGTCAGAACAGCAGGACAGTGGCACAGATGGCCTAGGGAGGTTGTGGAAGCATCTTCACTGGAGGTTTTCAAAAGGAAGCTGGATAGCCACCAATTTTGGGTGGTTTAGACACAACAAATCCCTTGCAGTCCCTTCTAGCTCTGTGATTTTATTATTCTATGATTCCATGATTCTGTCCCTACAGTCCAGAACCTTGCCTCCCAAAATGGAGGATCGCTTCTGGCTGTATATCTGTGCCTCTTCCCCCTGCTACCAATAGCAGCTGCTCCCCGCAGCACCCAAGGTGAATATGCAGGCCGTTTAAAGCCCAGCTTCAATCTTAGCTAGAATGGGGTGGGAAATGGCTTTCCTGTCCCATGAACAGTTTCAAGATTATGACAATGTTTTCCCATCCGAAAGCAGGAAGAAAAGTTGAAATCTGGGGGACATTTTTAGTCCAGGCTTTGTTTTGATTTGCAACCAAAACAAATTAAGCAAGCTGTTTTGACAGTTTCCACACCTTTTTGCAAAAGCTTTCTGAGTGGAGAAATTCGTTGTCACCTGACCTTTTCCCGTGAATTGGGCTGTGACGAACTGACATATTTTGGTGATAAAAACTTTATGTCAAGTGATTCCCAGCCAGATCCTCTCTTAACCTCTTGATCTGAGAGCACACTGCAGCACCGTCTTCCTCATGACAGCTGTCAGTGTCATGTGTTTGCCATAAGCCATATCAATATAGTTTAGCGCAGGGTGATTTTTCTCAATATTGCCAGACAGGCTCAGCAAAATGAAAGTTATCTGGGATGACAGAGCCTCTGCAAACCTGTTGGATTTGCTATTGCTTCTTCAAATGGCCCCTCTGGCAGTGTTACCGCACTTTTGGCACCAGGATCTGACAATAGTGTTATTTTCAGACTCTGATACCTGCCTTTCTCAACAGGGTGTTGATAACCCCAGAGGGAAACTAGCAAGATCTTTGCCTAGCAGATTTTCTTTCATCCTCCATAGGGATTCTCTATCCATTCCTCCCCTGTCAGCTGAGATGTCAGAGCCCAAAGTGAACAGGTTCAGATAATGTCCCTTTTCCCCCTCCTTTTGGTGCAGTTTATAATTTTTACGGAGAAAGGGAAGACACGCTCCATAAATCAGGACCTGAGGGATAGAATCTCAGCTCAATGTGGCATCAGTCTCTCTCTGTAGAAGATAAAGCTGTAAATATAAAGCAGGTTTAAACAGTGAGCTGCAAGGCTGTGACATTGTGTGAGTGTCTGTTTCCCCTGCACATATTTCAAGAAAGGCTGTCGGAGTTACTTGAACAGTCCCATTTTGATAGGCAGTCAAGCCCACATAAGCTGCAGCCAAAAATCTAGCTGTGCTCAGGGATAACCAGTGGCTGGAAACTCAGACGTTCCAGAAGGTCAATAAGTTAAATATCATGGTTGGTTTCTAACAAAATGAATACGATAGATAGGTAGCAAACCTTATACACTAACAGAAAGCAATGGAAATCCTAAGGTTGTTTGGTTTAAGGCTGCATGCAAATTAATGCCCAAGGATATTTTTGTCATATAAGAACATAAGAACGGACAGACTGGGTTAGACCAATGGTCCATCTAGCCCAGTAGCCTGTCTTCCAACAGTGGCCAATGCCAGGTGCTTCAGAGGGAATGAACAGAACAGGGAAATTTGAAGTGATCCATCCTCTGTCATCCAGTCCCAGCTTCTGCCAGTCAGAGGTTTAGGGACACCCAGAGCATGGGGTTGCATCCCTGACCATCTTGGCCAATAGCCATTGGTGGACCTGTCCTCCAGGAACTTATCTACCTCTCTTTTGAACCAAGATGTATGTTTGGCGTTCACAACATCACCTCGCAAGGAGTTCCACAAGTTGACTGTGTGTTGTGTGAAGAAATACTTTCTTCTATTTGTTTTAAATGTGCTGCCTATTAATTTCATGGGGTGAGCCTCTGTGTTATGTGAACGGATAGACAACACTTTCCTATTCACTTTCTCTTTCAGTTCTCCAAGCACATTTATGTCAACATATAATTAATATTAATCATAATAAAAAAGGGATGGATAATGTCATGACCGTTAGCATATGAAGCTCAGCCACTTATCCTAAAGGGTCATTCACTGCCATGTTACAGGACTTGAGGAGAGGCTGAAAGAACTAGGCCTGTTTAGTCTGCAGAAGAGAAGAATGAGGGGGGATTTGATAGCAGCCTTTAACTACCTGAAAGGGAGTTCCAGGTAGGATGGAGCTAGGCTGTTTTCAGTGTTGGCAGGTGACAGAACAAGGAGCAATGGTCTCAAGTTGCAGTGGGGAAGGTCTAGGTTGGACATTAGGAAAAAGTTTGTCACTAGGAGGGTGGTGAAGCACTGGAATGGGTTACCTAGGGAGGTGGTGGCATCTCCATCTTTAGAGGTTTTTAAGCTGAGGCTTGACAAACCCTCGCCGGGATGATTTAGCTGAGGATAGTCCTGCTTTGAGCAGGGGGTTGGACTAGATACCTCCTGAGGTCCCTTCCAACTCTAATATTCTATGATTCTATGACATCAAATATAGAGGTGGGTTCATTTTTTTAACCAAAACTTTTTGGCAAAAAATGTAGATTCAGCAGCACCAAAAAAATTAATGAATTCATGTTGATTTCACCAAATTGTTGTGATTTCATAAAAAATCCTCAACATTTTTAAACTTTTCATTTTTTACATTTTTGAAAACAAAACATTTTCCTTTTTCTATTCAAAATGGCTTTTTGTTTCAAAATTTCCTGTCATTTTATATTTATTTTCAAAATGCTCAAAATCTAAACAAAATGATTCATTCAACCGGAAACAATTTTTTTTTGATTTGTTGAAATTTTCCAAAAAACGTTGTTTTCAGTTTAATCTAAAAACAATTTTTTAAACATTTTTTCGGATATGCCAATGAACTGGAAAATCCATTATTAGTCCAGATCTGATCAAATGATGACCACAGAGTCCAGGAAGGAACAGCTCGCCGCACAGTGCAATTGATTAGCTGTATTTTTCATTTAGAAGGCTGTCTTTATTTTTTCCTCTGCTGTTCAGTTTGGCAGTGGCCTCTGCCCTCCGGAGTTCCAGACGTGTGATCTGAAGAGAGTCTATTATCATGAGATTTCCAGCACAGTTTAAGAAATTCAGGAGACGAAGAGATTCAGAGAATATCTGGATCAATACTGCAAGCACTAGGTTCTTATCCAAACCAAAGCTTTATAAAAGGTTAGCACATCACTAATTTCTGGCACCAGCCATTACCCGAGGAAAGATTCATAGATTTTAAAGTTAGACGAAACCCATCACCCAGTTTGACCTCCTGCATAACATGAGCCAGAGAACTTCACCCACGATATTAGAGTAAATGGGCTAATAGTCTGACAAGAAGCAGGACTGGCTAATTGTCTGTTGGATAAGGCAGGAGACAGGTAACAGGTTGGACAGAGGAAAATAAAACGGTATGGGAAGTAAGTCCTATGGTTCCTTCTGCATTCTCTGGTTCCCTAGGATTGTCTTCAAATTTACTGAGATTTTCCACAGGGACACAACTCTATCCATTTTTGTACTAGTCCATTTTTAAATTCCCCAATGTGCAAAAACCAACAAAAACCCAACCCAACAATACCCAACCACGGTCCAAGTTTTGTGCCCTTCCGAGACCCTCCCACTCCACCCCACCCCATCCAAATGACAGACATCACTTTTTCCTTCCGCCTTCTCCATGCCGGCATTTTCTGAACGCGATAAATCCATCATGGTTTCACTCCTGCTCAAAGTCTGAGACTGACAAGGTAGTTTCGATTAAGAAACCCCCCCCACAAAATAGGTAGACGTCAGTGGAGACAAAAAGTTAACCAACTCAAAATAACAAAGATTTCAGGATTCTGAGTCTTGTGGCGGTGGTTTTTTTTCCTAGGAGTGCAGGTAATGGCTTGAACATCCCTCTGCATCAGCTCAATGCCTGCATCAGTCTCCTCTCATCTTCCTTCTGAGCTCAGCTCCCCGCATCTCAAGCATGTGGAGTCTTTGCTTTTTATCATCATCATTGTAGCTGTAGAAGCCGCAGGAGAGATCAGGGTCCCAAGGCACTGGATAAGCACATGAGAGGAAATATCCCATGCCCTGCAGAGGTTACAATCCTCATCAGAGACGGGGCAAGAGAAAGGAATGATTGTTATCCCTATTTTACAGATGGGACACTGAGGCCCAGATTAAGTGACTTGCCCAAGGTTACACAGGAAGTCTGTGGCAGGACAGAAACCCAGGTCTCTTGAGTCCTACTCCTGTCCCTTAACCACAAGGCCACCTGCTCCAGGTTATTTACAGGGGCAAAGAAGCAGCAGCAAATTACCTTGGACATCAAACAACTCCTCTGGCTTCCTGGTCATTTCAGGATCCAGTTCAAAACTGTCTTGCTGTTAAGACCATTTTGTTGGACTTGCTCCTGATAATCTTGCGGACTTTGTCTCTCCGCTGCTCCTCTAGAGCCAACATTCGCACAAACTTCCCCTTGCGGTGCAGCTCTTGTTGCCTGAAAAACCCCTGTATCTCCCAGCCTCGGCAACACTCTATCACGCCTTTTCCATCACCTTAGCCTCTGCGTTTCTCTCGCCTGTGCAATGAGCTAGTTTCACACGGTAACTGTTGTATTCAACTCGGAGCATTTTGAGAGAGCTGGCACGGAAGAGGCTATAGAGATAAAGCATTCACTGTACCGTGGCTGCCTTACGTGAAGCCACAGTGGGATAAAAGCGAACACAAAGAAATTTAGCCTCAACATTAGGGAAGGAATAGTCTAAGCGTGAGATCTGTTTGGCTGTAGGCTATTTGCTAAAGGGACAGAGTGGAGGTCATCAAATGGCTTGTCTAACATGGCTATGCAGTGCAGACTAAGGGGGTGTGAATGCAGCACGCACTGAAGTGTTGTGCGGTGACTATCCCAGGTAGATTTTGCTAGCACAAACTACAAGCAGGGCTGGATTTAGAGACAGCGACTCACATGGGGTGCGGGGCTCGGAGGGTCCCGGGCTTATTTTATTGTGTAATTGTGGCCCAAATAAATACAGATTTACAGATCCTAGCATGCACATTTATCGTCTTCTATGACGGAGATACATCGTTCATGCAAATTGTGCATCAAAGTTGTGATATAGACTACAATTGCGATACAAAATAAGGTATTCAAAAGTTCAACAAAAGGGGATGGGGAGGTGCTCCTCACCTGGGGCACCGTTTAGTCTAGGGCCAGTCTGACATTCCTCATAGTTATTGCTCAGGGCTAGGAAGACAAGCCCTAAACTGAGCCTAGACAATTCACTGGAGAAAGTATTGTAGGGAAACAGTGTTGCTAACGCTCATGTTGTTATTGTGCCTTTTGTGATATTTGGCGTGCTGTTTTCTTAAAGCCCCAGCTCCTGGATTCATGTGACGATATGAGAATCATAATTTTCATTTTAAAGTGAATTTCTAGCTTTTATGGTTGCAGAGAAAAGCTCAAAAATGTGAACCCTAAAGGCTGAAACACCAGAGGGCAAGTAACATGGATTATAATTTAAAATCTCCTTATTTTTAAGACAAATCTCCTGATTCTGGGGGCCTATCTCATGACTTTAATTGCTAAGGATGGCAAGAATGGAGAAAAATCCTGTCCTTGGGACCAGCTGCTTTCTGGACCCACCTGGATGAGCAAGGTTGGAGGCATGGAGGAAGAAGGGGAAGGAGAAACCACCATCGTGCTGTAATCTGAGAACCCCAGCACTCCTGGAGGTTCATTTAGCGCAAGAGCTTTTAGTAAGCAGCAGGCTAATAAACTTGTCTTGAACCTGCACCTGAGTGCGTGTGTGGGCCTGGAATCACCTTTTTCCAGTCAGTACAAGACCCTGGCTGCCTCTCTCCATCATACATTACCGGGCAGACTGACAGCTCCCATAGCTAATTATGATATCTACTAATGCATTGGTAGGGAGATGGACAAGATCATTTCCACCAACAATATCTGTGCCCCAAGCTGGAACCTAGCCAAACTGCCATCTGGCGTTTAGCAGATGCCATAGTGCTTGGATGCTTTGTAAATACAGTGGGTCGGTACGTGGGTCTTTCTTGGCCTTGCTACCGGCTTCAGTCCTGCTGTTTGCTTTACGTGATGTGCACAGAACGCCTGCGTTTCCCACCTTCTGACAGCTTTTAGGATTTCTCCCTGTGAGGATCAGGGATTTGTGGGGTTAAAGAAACACCTGCCTTGTTATGTTTTTCTCCGAACGCTAGTGAAAAGTAGCTTGTCCACAAGCTCCGTGATACCATCCCTGCTATACTGGATACACCCTGAAAAAATTCCAGCCAGCTCCTCCTGCTGGCCTCTGTTGGTTTCTGCTGGTCTGTCAGTTTTTATTCTCCTCTTCTGGTTGTTAGCAGAAGGACTTGCCAACAGGCCTGTTGCTCCATTCCAAAACCCAGCTGTCAACTGGAAACCGCAGGGAGCAGCTGAAAATTTGCAACTGTATCTGTTCGCCCATCCAGGGGGAGCTACGTGCCCTTATCAAACAAGACAAGACATCCCTCTGGGCATCATATCAGAGCTTCGACTGATGTCCCTTCAGAGGCAGCCTTCCTAGAAAATTGCAATGACGTGCTGGCTCAGGGTGGGATTAATTACATGCCAATGAGACCATGACGCAGGCCCAAATTCTGCTTCAGGGAGCACCAGCCTCTCTTAATATCAGAGAAGTTAGCGAAGAGATATTCCCCTATCAGAGCAGGAGAATCTGGATTCTCTCCTTGTTGTTGCGTGGGGCCTATATGAAGTCTATGACGACAGTGTAGTCCTAACAGGATGTAGCTTTGCTGCAATATGAGTCTCCCCAAACAATAGATTTTGGGTGATGATTAACAGCCTCCTAAATCTGATTACAGAGCTAGCCGACCCAGCCCTTTCGGTGCCTTCTTGTGGCTCAGCATACCCATTGCAGCGTCCGGGTGGCAGTATATAATGCGTCCTCTCTGAGCCACGCGCGGTCAAAAGTCACTTGGACTCACATAGGACAATAGGTGGGATGGGCTCCAGATCTGGACAGCATTATTTCTTTGATGTACAACGCAAGGCGGGTTCCTAATTATGAGACACATGTACAGTGGCAGTGACATGGAATAAAGGCTTCTGCCAAGCCATGCTTTCCAGTCTGTCCTTAGACACAAGACTACGCTCTCACTCTGCTTGGCTTGGGACGCAAGGTACAATATTGCACAGGCTTCGGCCGGCATGATTTATGGGAAAGATATTGCAATGCAATGAGCGAGACTGATGGGAACTTTACAGGAGGCTTTTTATGTAATTAAAACCAGCGCATTGAAGATTGGAAATAATAACACTGGCTCCTGGCCTGGGATGCTTCTGGCCCGTCTTAGAACTTGAACACCGCTAGCCTCCCCTCTCCGTCAGCTCTCTGCTCTGCACGCTCCCAGCCCTGAGAACTGGCTGCTGGTTTTCCTCTTTCCTGACTGTACCCTGGATCGTTGCCAGAGCCGATACTTTTCCATCGGAGCCTGGAGGGATCATGAATGCTCTCTCTTTCTCGCTGGTTTCAAACCAGGCTGGTGCAAGCTGCAGCAGTGAATGGAGAGGCAACGTTTTGCATGTTGTCCTGCTGCTGAACGAAGGCTGCGAGGGAGCCAGTGGAACCAGTGCAGGGATGTATGTTGTTGCATTGTCGGTTTGGTGTCTGTGATGTATTCATCTCAATGTGCACTGAGGGCTGGGCACCTCAGCTTGTTTTAACCAGGTGCTATAGGAATACCTCCATGCCTTTTATTTAACGAAAGACGATACGCATAGGAAAAGCCCAGGCTGGACTCAGCAAAGAGTCTAGACAAAGGGGTAATGTGGGGCAGAACATGGACCGTGCAAAATGAGCCGGGCCTTTCTCTGGTGTCTTCCATTTGAGGCTCTCTGAACCTAAATTCATGAACTGAGCCTCACAACAGAGTCACCTCGGAGAAGTCTCATTATCCTCACTTCACATGCAAGGAAAACTGAGACACAGAGAGGGCAAGTGACTTCCGCAAGGTGGCCCACAGCCCATGGCAGGGCTGGGAATGGAGCCAAGCGTTCCATGCCCTGCTCCTTCACTGCTGGATAGACTGGGAACAATGAATAAGGAAGATGGAGAGGCCCATATCTCTTCTCCCTCCCCTACCACACAGCCAGCCCCACCATAAGGGAGAGCTGGGTAGACTCTCATCCATTTCCTGTTGAAGATAATTGTTCCTGGACATTCCTTGCCGCTTTTAGGTGCCTCCGTATGGTTTGTGATAAGGATGCGTTTCCCAGTCCTTTCCTCTGGAACTTGGACAACATCTAAATCTTGCTCTGGGGCCTGGAGCAAACGTCTCAGTCCATCTCACCTAGTCAGCTTTCCTTGAAATGGTTCATCTCTCGAGCTTCCGGGAACAAGCACATCACGCTGTTCTCCCTCACAGCAGCCATGACTGTTAGCCCAGGCTGAAATGTACAACTTCAGCAGTGTAACTACTGATTTCTATCAGCATAAGGGAGATGAGGATCAGGAGAAGCAAGCATAAAAGAGGCAAGAATAAATTCAGAGAGAATTCACCAGAAAATTCAAACCGCAATCCCTGGAGTGTGTTTTTGCAGAATCTAGTCACCTCTACTACTTTTCTGTCTGTCATAAAATGTTGCATAGACATAAAAATGCCAATTAGAACATGCACAAAAGAATCATGGACCAGATCCTCAGCCAGGGGCTTAGTGTCATATCTGTCATTTACTATTTCTACAACATCTCAAGCACAATTAGACCCCAATCTTGTGGGGCCTCTCAGCACTTCCACAGTACAAATGTTAAACAACAATAAAATGGAAATCGTTAATTCCAGTCCAGCACAAGAGACAGTCTCCCATGCTCCTTGTGTTCCTATACACAGTGTTGTTCTAGCTGTGTTGATCCCAGGATATTAGAGAGACAAGGTGAGTGGTGTAGTATCTTTTATTACACCAAATTCTGTTGGTGAGAGAGCCAGGCTTTCACGCTTGTGCAGAGATCTTCTGAGAAGATGCTCGAAAGCTTGTCTCTTTCACCAACAGAAGTTGATCCAATAAAAGATCTCTTTTCTCTGTGTTCCTATGGGCATTTTTGCTATTACTAGCATATGCAGGCATGCCATTTTAATAATCCTATTCAAATTAATGCATGTCATTATGCTCAGAACACAACATGGAAGGGCTAGTTGTGCTCTGGGCCTATATGGAATAGAACTAGAGCTACCGATTAGAAGGAAATCATTTGAACTGAGCCTTTTTTTTAAAATGGAAAATGCCTTTTCGTTCTAAATGAAAACTTTCAGCAAAAGGAATTCATTGTTGTGGAAACTTTTAATTTTTTGATGAAAATTGTTGATTTCTTTTTCACTGGTCGAAGAGGGCTGATGGGGGCAAAATCACTGTCACTCACCTTTTTTTCAACTGGAAAAAGGTAGGGGTATTGTAACCCGGCGTCTGCTCTGCGCCGGTCGCTGCGGCCCTTCCTGGGGCCCAGCCTCAGCGTAAGGCCATTGAACCTTCCGGAAAAGCGGGGGAATTAGCCAAACCAATAGTCTACCGCCCCGGCCCGTGCAGGGCGGGCAAGTGGGGACTCACTCCAACAACTTGGGGTGAATGGGGATTCGTCGGGTTTTCAGGGAAGGGGGAGCGGAAGGGGGATGCAGGCCCACCCGACTCCACTGCGTCCCAGCCCAGGGCCCTAACAGAGGCAGAGGCGTTGCCACTGTGCCGGCGGAGTCCCACCGCAACACGCCGACTGGGGTGGGCCCCTAGCCGCAGCCACAACTATGGCTGTCCCTGGGCCACTTCCTCCCCCACTCCCAGGTACCTCCTTCGTCGGGGTCTTCGGGGTCAGCTGGGTGCACCGCCCACGGCAGGCTTAGCGGGCCCTCCTCGTTGACGGGCGGCAGGGCAGGGAGCTCCTCGGCGAGGGGCAGCTCCTCCAGGTCACAGGGTCCCCGGGGTGCTTCGGCTTCGGGCAGCCTCCGGGGTTCTGCGGCCAGCAGCTCGGCCAGGTCAAGGCCGGCCTCAGGGGGTGTCTCCCACCCCAGAGTGTCCAGGGGCTCGGCCCACTCCCTGGGGTCCAGGGGCCCTACCCAGTCCTCGGGCCCTGGGCGTTGGGGCCGCTCCCGGCGCTCCGGCTCAGGGAAGGCCCTGGGCCGGGCCTCGGCCTGGCTGGGGTCGGGCCGGCGCTGCAGCCGGCGGGAAGGCACGTCTGCACCCGTTGGCAGCTGGTCCCTCTCTGAGCGGCGGGCCCTGCCTTTTATCCTCTCCTCCCCGGCAGAAGCCCCGCCCCTCTCGGAGGGGATTGGCCAGCCGGTTGGACCTATCTCAGTCCGACCCCTGGGTTGCCGGGCAGACTGGGCCTTTGCTGGCCTGTGTTTGGGGCTGCGGCCCTTCCTGGGGCCCAGCCTCAGCGGAAGGCCACTGCACCTTCCTACAGGTATGTACACGTGAGTGTGTGTTAGGGGATTGATCTGTTGTTTCTCTGCTTCCCACCACAGTGAAACACAATTGTATGAGATTTCACGGAACATCCAGTTTTCATGTCTTTTTTTTTTTTTAAATGGTGAAACGTACGTTCTGGTTTTGATCAGCTCTGCCCAGGACCTTCTAGCGATATACAACCGTGAAGTAAGGTGAGCGTAAGCTGCTCCCCATGGCTGCATAAGACCTTCCGGGTCAAGACTCAAGATGAGGGGAGAAGATAGGGGTTGATATTCCCTCCCATGTGCAGGTCAGCCAGGAGGGGTAGGGAAGAAGTGATGCATTGACTCAGTTGCAGCTTAGGTGCTAGCCCCTGAAGCTAACTAAAGCTCCTGCCAGAGAAGTGCTGACCAGGGATCAAGCATAATTTTTTCAGGCCCAGTACAAACTTTGGCCTTTTTCATTGCAAAATGATGAATTAGCCCTCCAACGTCACTTTCCCTTGCGAGTTCACACTCAACAGACAAGATAGCGAGGTGGCTTAACCGTTCTTGCCCCGTTGTAGAACACCTGCAGTTTTTGGTGAGTGTTAGCTTGCTGAAACTTCTTTTGGTTTCTGCCACAGTCACTGGCAGCGTGAAAAAATCTGTCGGGCTATGCACACCTCACTGAAAATGAGTTGCAGTTGTTTTTGTAAATCTTATTTAATAAGAGGGGGGTGGCTCGTATTCTTTTCCAAAAATAGACTTGAAGATTTTTTTCAGGTGCAACATTTCACAAGGAAAATTCTCAGAAAGATCTGAAGGATATGTGTGAAGTAGACATTTCGAAGCTTCTTCCAGTTCCCCAGGCTCTAGTGTCACATATTTTAGGACTGAACGGGATGTCAACAGATTTCAAACGACAAGTCTTAGTTTATCCGCACAAGCACAGACTCTCTATTCTAGAGAAGGGCCTGGGCTTGGCCAGGAGGCCCAGCAACTCACTGTTCACAATGTTACTCGAGACTGCGCTAACACTGCTTCTGATCAGCACCAGCAAATCTCACACGATCTGGGCAATAGATACATAGATCCAGAGAAATAAGTTTCTATAAATATCCTCAGGCATGAGCTACAATTTAGCCTAATTTTTTTCCGCCTGGTAATGGCACTTGCAGCCTGGGCTGGGCCCCCCAGGGCCTCTGGGCCTCAGTAAAGTGTACCCTTTCCCGCCCCCACCCCACGTGGGGGCCCTGATTCTGTCTCCCCAATGTTTCTCTTACTGCACTGCCCCTTCTAGCCCTAAGGGGCTTGAGCCCACCATCGTACGGGTCTCATGTAGGACCTGAACACTGCAATCCAAACCCTGCCTGAGCAGTAAGGGACAGACCCCGGGGAAGCGATGCACACACTGCAGAAGAGCACATAACTCTACACCCACACAGGAGGAAGATTCTGTTTGAGGGTCAGCTCTCTGCATTGCTGAGCTGGAAACACCCTGGTGGGCTTGTGCGCATAACTCTCTGAGCAGTTGTGGCTGGCAAGCCGTACTAGTGGGGTCCCTGTGCCAGGCTCAGCCCAGTTGTGGATGCTATATGCATGGCAGCGCTACACTTGTGCTATTGGCAGGATCCGGCACTGCATGAACGAGGGCGATAGACACCCTACAAAACAAGCAAAACACTGCAAATCTTTGTCTGGTCTTTTGCATTATTAAAAGACTCTTCCAGATCATTGGGAATCCTGACACATTTCCCATTTCACACTTGGCACAGCGGCTCTGCTTGTGTGTTATTATACTGTGCAATTTGGTGAGAATAAAACAAGAAATTGGCTTTCTCGATTCTTTCCAGGGAGCAGATTCGGACACGCCTTGCATCCAGGTGTTATCTTCTTTGCCATTTTCCTGTCATTAGATGCCTTGGATTTGGTTTCCCTTCCCTTATTGCTCTCTAAAACCTGCTGATCAAGCTTTTTTTTTTTTTAAATTGAACTAAACAGAAACATTTACTCCTTAATGGTTTCTCTTTGTTATACAATGTGCTTAGCTCATACTCAGTGAAATGAGTATGTGAAACACGGACAGTCTGTATTATATTTTCATAGGTCCCAAGGCCAGAAGGGACGATTAAATCATCGAGTCTGACCTCCTGGATGGCACAGGCCAGAGAATTTCACCAAGATACCCCTGTATTGAGCCCAGTAACTCGTGCATTGGCTAAAGCATCTCTTCCAGAAAAGCAGCCAGTCTTAATCTGAAGAATTAAGGAGAAGGAGCATCTACCACATTCCTTGGCAGTTTGTTCCGATGGTTAATCACCCCCACTGTTAAACATTTATGCCTTATTTCTAATTGGAATTTGTCTAGCCTTAACTGCCAAAGCCACTGGTTCTTGTCTGCTTTTTTTCTGCTCGATTAGAGAACCCCTTAGTGAGTATCTGGTATTTTCCCCTCATGGAGGTACATATACATAGACATGCAATCAAGTCAATGCTCAGTCTTCATGTGATAAGCTAAACAGGTTGAGCTTCTTAAGTCTCTCCCCAAGGCATTTTCTCCAATCTCAAATCATTTCTGTGGCTTTTCGCTGCACCCTCTCTAATTTTTTTAAATCCTTTTAAAAATGTGGACACCAGAACTGGACGTAGTGTTCCATTATCGGTCTCACCGGTGCTGTATAGAGAAGTACAATTACCTCCCTCGCTTTTCCTCTGTTTATACATCCAAGGATCATATTAGTGCACCATGACTCAATGATAAAGTTTTGCAATGCTGGATCCTGCCTTTTCCCATGTTCCAAAAGTGTCAGATAGCAAGCTGAGGAGGAATTCTTGTAAACAGCCGGATAATTTTCTATTGGTGAAATCCGAACCTTCCTTAAGTCACTAACAAAATCCCACTGACTGCCATCAGACCGTATTTTTAATATGCCTCCAATAAGAGTGTGTGTTTCATTTTGACTGAAGCTCAGCTGAGGGGCAATACAGCGTCTTTACTAAACATGTAAGAGCCGTAAATGCTGTCCAGTTGAGCCCAGAGGAGAGTCGCATGCATATCAATCCAGTAATATACATCCCAGCTGATGGACCCAAATTCAGATCTGCTTCAAAGCCCTTTGAAATCCCTGGGAAGACACACACTGACTTCATTAGACTTTGGATAGAGCCCTTAGTGATATATGCTGGGGAAGTTTACCCTTCCTCTTTCTCAACATAATTGGAGGATTTTTGTGCAATCTTTAGTTTTATTAGCTCTATTATTTATTAGCTCCTTAGTTTTGTTTATTTTTCAGTAAAATTTAGTCCATGGAAAAGAGACGACTAAGGGGAGATATAATAGAGGTCTATAAAATCAGAACTGGTGTGGAGAAAATAAATAAGGAAGTGTTAATTGCTCCTTCTCACAAAACAAGAACTAGGGGTCACCAACTGAAATTAGTAGGCAGCAGGTTTAAAAGGAAGTATTTCTTCCCACAATGCACAGTCAACCTGTAGAACAATTGGCCAGAATTGTGAAGGGTTGTGTAGGTCAAGACTATAACAGGGTTCAAAAAAGAACTGGATACGTCCATGGAGGACAGGTCCATCAATGGCTATTAGCCAGGATGGGCAGGGATGCAAAACCATGCTCTGAAGTGTCCCTTGTTACCTGGCAGCTCTGTGTTCTTGGGGAACCAGGGTGAAAAACCCCAACTCTCTCTCTGGCTCACCTGAATCCCCCCAGCCTCTGCTTGAACCAGAAACAAAAGCTATGAAAAGGCTGTGGGAGACACACCTAAAACCCTCCCAACAAGGGTGATAGGATTGAGACAACTCCCCATGCCTCATCTCCATAGAAGATGTAAAAAGAGGCATCTCAATTAGCACCTTGAATGGAGAACTGGAGCCTCATTTACATCGAAGATGGAACAAGAATTAGCATGAAGAATGGAGAACCAAGCTCCAAAGCAGGAACCGCACTGAACTCTGGGATTGGCAAGGCAGGGACGCACTGCATTATGGGAGATCTCTGCTCTTGATGTAAATGAACTCACACCTACACCCATCCAGCTCCGCAGTTATCAGACCAGTCTAGTATTGACATGCAAAACACTGATTCTGCCTGGCTGCATTGTGAGCTCCCCCAAGGAACATTGACCATAGCTGGGAGTGATCAGCTCCTATTGTCCAGCATAGAGAAAACCACCCTGGGGCACTTCATTGAGCCTTTGTTTACCCACAAACAAACCTGGTTCTACAAAATACCCCTACCCAAGTTCAAACCTCTCTTGCTCTCCTCTTCTGATGCCTGGACCCAAATGCTTTCCTGACTGATCCTGTTGTGGGTTTTGCCTCTCCCCCAAGTGTTCCTGACCCTAAGCTGAACAGCCTGTCTCCTGGGAACTTCTGAGCTGCAAGGAGTGGTGAGATTCTCCCCACATCTTTCCAAATTCTCCCTCTCTCTCTCTCTCTCTTTAATCCAGGTATAACTTTCTACTTTTGTAATCAAACCTGGGCTAGCCTTTCTCCAATGCCCCTACTGTAATTTTGTTGTATTGTAAGTGTTAGATTGTTTTTCTCTCCTTGTATGGCATCACTATTAGTATCATAAGTTTTATACACCTGGCAATAAACTAACTATTGTAATCAAGCTGGTTGCCAGTTTCTCTCTCTCTAAATGCATTTATTCCTTTGTGTTCTTGGCTTCCCTACCTTGCTCTGCAGCAACACTTCTTTAACCTAAGCCAAAGATCCCTGGAGTGCCCAAAATCCTATGGGGTTTGCTTATCAAGGGGATTACTGCTAGAACAATTGTGTTGCAAAGAGGCATATAAAGGGGGTAGCTGAGACGTGCTGCTCTGCCTAGCCCACGGAGTCCAGAGGCGCATAAGGGTGACAGCTGAAAGTGCTGTTTGACCCAGCCTGATTGAGTCCAGGGGGCACATAAAGGGAACAGCTGAAAAGTGCTGTTTGGACCCAGCCTGCTCAGAAGCGTGCTCCATTCTGGTGCGGTGCAACGGGCACATGAGGGTGACAGCTGACAGTGCTGTGTCACCAGCCTGCTGAGTTCAGGGATGTATAAGGGGTCAGCTGAGAGTGCTGATAGCCCGGCCTGCTCAGTTAATCTGGAATGGGTGTGTGTATCTGTGGGGGTTTATTTGAATCTGAAAACCTTAGGTCCTGCAGGATAGCTCCATTGGGAGGGGACTTGTAACCATATGAGCACACAAGTAACACAAGCAGCACACTAATAGAATCACACCCCCTCTTCCAGGAAGAAAACCCTAATAAATAAGCATACCTCAAAGTGATGGGAAAATCTAGTAACACCCTAGCCTGTTTGCCAGGGACCTGGCATTGGCCATGGTTGGCGGACAGAATGTTGGGCTAGAAGGATCATTGGTCGAACCCAGTTTGGCCGTTCTCATGCTCTTATGTTAACATCTGAAGCAGGCACAGGAGCTGTATTCATTTTTATTGGCACACATCCACTGCATAAGTCTAAAGGCAGAATCCTTCATATTTCTATGGCTTGTACTGTTGCACTCCATATAAGCTTCTGTGCATTATTAAGCTGGATAAGTTTACGAAAGGGATTATTTGACATGGTCACCTGAGAGAGCAGGGAACTGAACTCAGTGACATAAGAGGTTTCTGGCAGTCCTACATTCTTAATACCTAAATGAGACATTTTCCTCTATTTAAGGGCAGAAGGCACCACTTTGACCGTCTAGTGGGACCTCCCGGATAACACAGGCCAGAGATCCTCACCAGTAATTTCTTCATCAAAACTGTAACTTCCATTTGAGCAGAGTACCTCTTTAGAGAGATATCCAGTCTTGATCCACCACCTCCCTAGGTACATTTTGACAATGGTTAACTGCCCACCTTCTTAAAAATTTGCTTTTCATTTCTAGTCTGCAATTGTTTAGCTTCAGCTTCCAACCACTGGATCTCTTTCTGCGAGATCAAAGAGCAGCCTATTATCAGAAATCTCTTCCCCTTCATGTATTTGTAGACCATAATCGAGTCACCTCTTATTTTCTCTTGGATATACCATAGAGAACAATCTCTCACCCTAAGGCAGTTTTTCCAGATCGCAAATCATTCTTTTAGCTCTTTCCCATTTGTTAACATACTGTTTTGAAATATAGGCAGCAGAACCAGACACAATATCTGGTAATGGTCTCATGAAAGCCATATACCTAGGTAATACCACCAACCTGGCCCTGCTTGCTATTCCTCTATTTAAAAATCCAAGGATCACATTCATCCTCACGGTTATAGCATCACACTGGGAGCCATGTTGAAAGGGTTATCTACTCCGAGCCCAAAGTCTTTTTAACTATCACTGCTTCCAAGGATAGAGTTCTCCACCTTCATTTTATGGTTTATTCATGCAGATGAAGAAAACCTAAATATTTAATGACTGCCTTGACAACTTGAATCGTTGTGCACAGTTTCAGCAGGAGAACTTCTTATGAGGTTAATTTTATGTCTCAACTATACTTTAGGTCAGAGCCTCAGCTGGAGTAAATGCGAGTTGCACTGATTCACACTAGCTATGGATCTAGTTCACAATCAGAAAATTTAAGTTTCTTCCCAACAGGACTGCTTCCCTTCCTTAAAGCTCTTGCCATGCGAGTACTCTTGTTATTAGGGCCAGATGTCAAGGGACATCCCTAATTGGTCCCCCCTTTCTAACTTAACGTTAGAGGGTGCTAGTCCATTTGTCATACTGTAAACTGTTGTGGTCATGAGATACCGTATGAAATCTGTACCCAGAGTAGACTCATGTATGACCTGCAGCAGAAAATACCACTCTACCCACTCGGCTGCTTTTTCTGAATCAATCAAAATGCCAAGATGTATGTAAGGGGTCTCTTAGCCCCTTACTGAAACTGAGTGGGTCTTTTGGGATTGGCATCTCTTGAAGAAGCAGGACCCTGAAACAGACATGGCCCCCAGGGCTAGTGGAGAGAGCCAACTCAGATCAGCCTGATTGATAGGGCGGGCGGGCCAATGAGGGAGCCTCCATGTGAGCTGGAGCTGCCTGCCTGGGCATGCCTGGACAGAGTAGGGCAGAGCTAAGGACAAAGCAGCCAGTGGCTGGGAGGCCAGAAGAGAAGCCCAGAGAGCTGAGCTGACCCACAGCAGCAGAGCCAGAGGGGCAACCCAGAGAGCTGAGCTGAGCCAAGTGTAGATGCACTGAGCAGAGAAGAGCAGGAGCTGGGGCCGGGGCCATCTGGAGCTGGGTGCCGTGAGAGAGCAGCTGGGGAGAGCAAGGGGGACCCTGAGCAGGGAGAAGCCACCAGCCCCCATGCAGGCCAGACTGAGAGGGGGATTGTCACCCCGATTGGGGGGCCAATGCTGGGGAGAAGGGCTCTGCCCCTAGAGCCTGGAATTATGTGGTCATCTCCGGAGCAAAGTGTCTGACTCTCTGCATCCCTGCAGCACAGCCAGGGCCTGGACAGTGGGCACAGACTGTGAGCATCCCTGACACCCCAGAGACATTGTTTGTGGTGCCCCTGTGCCAGGGGGCGGCGTTGGGTGCTTCCTTTAACCGTTCTCCTCTTTTCTTTTTTTATTTGATTTTTGATTGCTGTTTGTGTAATAAATTGTATTGCTTTGCACTGTATGCAATGATCAGTGGGTCAGGGAAGCGCCCAGTGCAGAGTTAGTACCCCGGCATGGGGACACCCTAGCCCCTGCCCTAAATGACGATGACAAGATTGGGGGTCGAGCCCCCAGAAATCCTGGGCCCAGCCTTGTTGGGGTTATGAGGACCCCACCACACAGGAGAGTGGAAGGGGAGCCCTGGGTAAAGAGAGTGGGAGCGAGGACTCAGATCCTTTCACTAGCCAACTCCACCGGGGTAGTGTATGAGCCAGGAAAGTTCCCCACAATAGTGGGACCATTGCCCTGCTTACACTGCTGGTGCTCACCCCCTGGCCCGAGACATAGACTGCTTGATTGCCCCATGCTGCCTGAGGGCCCCCCGAATACTAATTCCCCCTTCAAACTGCCCTGCAGGATCACCATAGGGAGGGGCCGTGGCCTCCCTTGGAGACGGGCAGGGAGGGACTGCCCTATCCCTTACGCTACAAGAACAAACGTTGATGGGAAACATCCCACTGGCTCCTGGGACCTTGGGCCTTTGTCATCTCGATCCTGAGAGGTGACCTAACCAGACTGGGCCAGAGAGAGGGACCCAGATGACATTGCCACCTCAACCAGCCCCAGCTGAATCTCAAACACCACCAGGGATCAGACTTCAATAGCAACAGCAGCGGCTTTATCCCCTCTCAACTAACTTCTTTTTTTACCCCAAAACGACAGTTATTAACATTTTAGGCACCATCTAAGAGACTGTCACAGAACAGGGCTTTTTTTCTTTTAAAAACTCTTTCCAGCTAAAGGGAAAGGGAACGGGGTGTTAAAATGAAAGCCATATTTAATGCCTTACATTTCAAACGCTTTCACCGGTTTGCCTTCTTTTGTGTATCTTCGATAAAGGTTAAAATGGTTTTTAATAGTTGTGTTTGCTCCAGTACTAAGCAGGCCACGGTCTTTGGATACCAAACCCTGAGCCTGGCTGAACAACGTGTAGTTAGGCAGTAACTAGGTTATGTTAACACCTTGGGCTATTTATTCCATCTAAACGAATGCAACAGTGACATTGCCAGGTGCCCCTCACTCATATCTGGCCCGCCCGCTGACCTGTCATGGCGGAGAAGCAGCTGGGCTAAACCCTGAGCAGTGCTGCACACCTGTGCAAGAGGCTGAATGCCTGAAGTGGGGTACTGGGCCCGGCTCCACAAGACAGGAGATGCTCCAGGGTGACTTTTTCACTGTATAGATTTGTTTTTGTTTTACTTTCTGTTATTTTGCATTTGTGACGAACACGGGGCTCTATCGATAGTGAATGAGAGAGGTTAGGTCAGGTGGGGATAGGAGATAAGCCCTTGACAGTGAAGGCAAGTAGCTTATGTTTGTTGCCATAGAGAAGGGGGAGCCAGCTGCGGGATTCAAAAGGGGTGATCCGGCCAAAGCGACAGGCTAGGAGAATGATTTTTGCATCAGCATTTGAAATGGACATGACCAGGGCAAGATTGAATTTGTCAAGCCCAGAGAAAAGGATGTTGCAGAACCAAGACACAAGATGAGAGTCTCAGGGAGAGGTTTTGCGGTGATTGGATAGGAATAACTGTATCTTAGATATGTTATGCAGAATGAATTGGCAAGATTCATAGATTTTAAGGCCAGTAGGGACCATTATGATAATTTATTTTGGCCTCCTGCATAACAAAGGGCACACAATTCCAGCCAGCAATTCCCACACTGAGCCCAACAACTTTTGAGTGAACTACAGCATATCTTTTAGAAAGATATCCAATTTTTGATTTAGAGAATTCAAGTCATGGAGAATCCACTATGTCCCTAGATAAGTTATTCCAAAGGTTAATTACCCTCACTGCTCAAAATTGAAACCTTATTTCCAATTTGAATTTTTCTAGCTTCAGCTGCCAGCTGTTGGATCTCATTCTGCCTTTATTTGCTAGATTAAACAGTCCTGTAGTAGCAGATAGTCTCTCCCTATGTAGATACTTACAGAGCCTGGCCAAGTTCCCGCTTAACCTTCTCTTTGTAAACTAAGTAGGCTGGGCTCCTTAAATCCCATATTAAGGTATGTATTCCAGACTTCAAATCAATTTTTAATATCCATTTTAAAGGTTGGCAACAAAACTGGACATAGCTTTCTAGTAGCGGTCTCACTCATGTCATAGACACAGGTAATACACCTCCCTGTTCCTACTGGGTGTACCCCTGTTTGTACATCCAAAGATATGACAGTGAATCTAATTTTCAAAAATGACCAATTTTTTCTTTTTTTCCCCCCAAAACTTTTCTACAGATTTAATCATTATTTTGCTTCCCAAAATTGTAATGTTCAAAAATGAAGGGTTTTTATTTCACCATTGAAAATTTTCACTTTAAAACCTATTTTAAATTATCCCCCGTGACATAGCTGACCAAACAAAATGAGCAGAAATGGGAAGCAAAAACAGATATTGAAAACAAAAAAAAGAAACAAAACCAGTAAATGAAAAATGAATCCTAAACCAGCAAAACTCATGAAAATCAAAATAATTTCTTCACGGAAGAGAGAAGCATTTGGCAGAATCTGGCAGTTTCGTGATCTTGCACTCCAATGTGTCTGCTCTTCCCAGCGTAAAATGATGAACAGCAATGGAACCCTTCAAGATTTTTCTCCCATTATAGAACCATAGATGATTAGAGTTGGAAGGGACCTCAGGAGGTATCTATTCCAACCCCTTGCGCAAAGCAGGACTAACCTCAGCTAAATTATCATCAAGTTTTTCTTCAAACTTTTTCACATTTGCTTCCAAAACCCCCAAGACCAACATTTTTTAGTTTAAAACTGAAGATTTTCAGTTGCCAAAAATCCAAAGAGTTTGAATTTGTTTCCTCCTTTCCATTGAGAAAACATTTTGATGGAATTTTTTAATCAGCTCTAGCACTGAGCACAGTATAAATAACCAGGCAGGTTGAAAAAAATCTAAGAACTGATGGGCCTTCATATCCCATTGCCCTTAATACCACAACAGGGAAGGTGAGGGGCAGGCAACAGGATCACTAGACATTGATGGCAATTGGATTGAGACCCAACAACTCATTTCACAGAAGGCCCCCAAACAACTGACTCATTTGTGGTTTCTCATAACACTGGATGGATTCAAACCAGCAAGCGAGAAGGGCCTGCACTGTCCAAAGAAAACCAGTTCTGGGGACTATTGTGGGCACCACACATTAGTAGATTCAGAGTTTAATAACTCAACTCTTGGGAGGGCTCTGAACCAATGATCCAGTCAATCCATCATGGCGCTTACCAGAGCAAACTGGGCTTCTGTAACCTGCTAGAAGGGTTGGAAAGAGTTAATAAAACAGTGGAATAAAGGACACTTCTGGACATAATTTACTTGGGTTTTCAAAAGTCTTTTGACAAGGTTCCCCACAAGAGACTATTAAGGAAAATAAATATCCACAGGGTAAGGGGCAGCATCCTGCTGTGTATCAAAAACTGCTTGAGCAATAGGAAACAAAGAGTTGTAATGACTGAGTGCTCCTTGGAGTGGAGGGAGGTTAAGAGAGGGGGACTCCAGGGACCTGTCCCAGGACTGGTGTTATTTAATATATTTATTAACGATTTGGAGGAGGAAGAGGACAGAGAGTCAGTGAAATCCCTCCATGTGACACAGAACTATTTAGCTTTTTTTTTTGTAAAGGAAAAAAATAATTTATGAAGGATTGTGAGAAACTCCAGAAGGATTTAATCAAACTGGGAGACTGAGCGGCCAAGCTGGCTGATGAAATGGAACCGAGATAAATGTGAGGCAATGCACAGGGGCAGCCCTCGCTGAACCCCTCACCAGCTCTCCTCTGACAGGCTCTGAGCAAGCAGAAGCCCCTTAGGAAAATGATCTTGCTGTGACTGCATGATGTAGCTCAATGAAGATGTTTGTCTGAAGGCCAGCAGCTATCAGAACAGGAAGTAGGCTATTTGGGTGAATTCTTGGGGGGAAAAAAAGATAGAAAATAACATGGAAGGATGTTGATGTGTTAGGAGATCATGATGTGGGCTTGGCCCAAGGAACGGTCTAACTGTATTGCCTCACCTCAGCAAAGATGCAGCAAAGTCAGGGGAAGGACCTGAAAAAAGGCCCCCAAAAAAGGCACTTATGTTTACAATGCCCGTAAGTGCGCTAGGTGCCCTGCCCTCCCAAGGAGATAATGTTTTGGGCATCAAGGGGTTGGAGGTGCCTGTATATGAGAGGAGATTGCGGAGGAAAGGATTTGGAGGCAGTGTGAACTGGTGGAAGAGTGAGAAAACCTTCCACGGGCTTTAGGCAGGTCGCTGTGATGGCAAAATTACTTGGAACGGGACATGTAAATCGCTTGGGCACCTGCGAAAATCTCAGCCTGAGTAAAGAAGGCAGGCGCAGGGTGGGGGAAAAGCAGGGTTCTTACCTCCACTTTGCAGATGTCTAACAGCCAACGTGGCTTCTGCTGCTACAGTGTCCCCCTGGTCTGGGGTGCACTTTCACTCTAGTACCCCCTTCGCCAGCCTGGGTCCTTTCACTCTGGTACCCCCTTCGCCAGCCTGGGTCCACAGCAGTCTGCCGCTTCCACGGCCTGGCGCTCTAGCCAGGTCACCTCTCAGACAATTCCCCTTCCAGGGTTAACAGAAAAGGCCAAAATAGGAAAACCCAAAGTCTGGTGGCTTCTAACTCGGTCTCCATCTGGGACTTGCAGCTCTTGGCCTCTGCCACTCCTGATGCCTGTACTTCCCCTCTTGGTGTGGGGGAGAGGTAGGGGAACCCAGCCCCACCCTCTGCTTTGAGTTCCAGCCCTGTGTCATGCAGCGAAGGACGGTTCCTTCCATCCCTTCTCCCCTTCCCGGAGCTGCTCCTCACTTTGCCCTGCTTGTCGGCGTCTTCACCAGCTCCACGGAATCTGCTACCCCCGCCTTGGGCGGTGGCTCCTTAGCCAGCTACAGAGGTGCTTCCTCAGAGCCACGTCCAGCCCCGCTAGCACCAGCTGGGCTGTATTTTGAACAGTCACTCTGTCTCTCGCCTTACAGCACTTGGTATCTCCCTCCTTGAAAGAGGAGCTGTCCCAGCTCTCCTCTTTGGACCTGGGGTTTAGACCTTAGCCAGATTCTCCTTCAGCTGGCCCCTTTCTCCAGTTAGCCCTCCAGCAGGCCAGTGTCTGCCCTGCTATGAAGGAGGAGGTGGCATATATACCGGTCCCCCTGCCCAAGCTTATCCCCATTGGCTACGAGAGGGGACCCTTGCCCCACCCACTCTGCAAGGCTCCTGAGCCTGGACCTTTAAAGAGACAGTAACAAGATTCCTCTTCCAAGATCCCTTTGTTCTTTATGCACCAGAGCTCCCAAAATCTTAAAGGCTCCATCGCATGTGGATAGGGATTGGCTGGTCCCTCGGCATCATTTCCCTTAAGAGGGTAGTTCATACAATCACAGCCACCCATGCTGTACTCATGTCATTCATCAGTCAGTTCCCTGTGTCAGATTTGATGAAACTCGTCACTGAGAAGAGATGTTCACATGAGCCCACTGAAGCGATGGCTGTCCACGAAGCTATGGCTAGCTTATTCATTGAAAAAAAAAAAGAATCAAGCCACACGTTCCAAGAGCACAACATTTTGATTCCATTTGGATTGATTATTTCTTTCAGTCCTACTATGGTGAATAGTTTCCAGCTGGGAACTGAGGTCAACAAACTCATTTTTCCAGCAAGTACTCTCCTGAATTTACTCTCCTCAATTCAACTATCTCCATCTCAGGCGTGTTGATAGTTAGCTATTCTGGTCTTGACGTGTAAAGGTTGCTGTACTTCTCCCTGTGTAGCTGCCTGATGAATTGCAATGTATTTTCTAGCTGTTGGAGCAGGAGGACTGGACCCTGGATCTCCCACTTTTCAGGTGCATGCCCTAGCCACAGGACTTTAGAATCATTTTCTTTCTGGACCACTGGCATTTATACAAAGCGGAACATCTTCAATAGCACCCAAAATCAGACTCATTGCTCAGCACACTCTCCCAATTCAGATCCTTTCTCTACCTCTGCCACAGGGGGGAATTAAACCTGGATCTCCCCCAGCCCAGGTGAGAGCTCTTGCCTCTGGGCTGCAGCCACTCCTGCCCTGCTCCTCTTCTGCTCCACTCCACTGCATGATGCTGCTCTGGCTGTCTTGTGTGGCCTGAGGCAGGTGCCTCACTCAGTCTCACAAGAAATAACTAAGGCGTCTAAACGGCTTGACTCTGGGAACAGGCTCCCAGTTGTGAATTGCTAGAAGAACTAGATGCCTATCTCCATGAGAGCCGGGGGGACTTAGGATACAACCCTCTGGTTGGTGTCTCCCCTGTCTGGCTTAGGCAGCTCCATGCCTAGCATGCTGGCTTTTCTGGATCCTGTTCTTTCTTTCCCCTTTCATTGTATAGAGAGCCTAGCCAGGGTTTGTGAATCTGGGCCTGAGTGATTTCCCCAATGTCAAACGGGAGGTCTGTGACAAAGCTGGGGTTTTAACCCCTGTTCAAACCCACGTCCTGGGCTATCGCTCTAACCATTGGATTAGCCTTCCTTACCTGCATTACAGCCACCTTCTCATGAGCTGCATCTGTTCAGCGTTCAAGATTTTGATTGGGTCTTTTGCTAAAAATGCTCAGGCCACTGCAGCCAAAATACTGAATTAGTTCTTCATGAATTTTGTCTCTTGCTACAGCCCTTGTGATAGCTACCACTCAGGTCTGTGGATTCATGGAAGTACTCTCACCTAAACAAAATGAGAATGTGCTGGTAGCTTCAAAGTCAATTTTAAAGTAGTGTATTCATATCTTCGCTGGTATTCCGGACTCTGTTTTTAACAGGATTTCTGCTGTATGGCAACTCTTTAATCATTTGCTCAATTTTTCTCTTTGCTGGGAAAATCTTCAAAGTATCATCTGAAGATAGCTTTGCCCCCTTGACACATCACTGTCAGGAAGTGGCTTCTCACACTTCGCTGGGTACCGTGATAATTGAAAACTTGCAGCAACAAGATTGTTTGAGCCAGGACCAAACTTTTGCAAATACATCCAGCTGGTTCTGGAACTTTCCAGGCTGGTTCATCACTATGCTTCTTGGTTCCTGTTCCAAAATTTCTGAGGGTCTGTTTGAAAGTGACATTTAATTTCCTGGGCTTGACGCTCTGTAGCTTTACACCTTGTGTTGTTACTTAGACCAGTGCAAAGCGGGCGTAAAAGGCTACCATAGAGTCATCGAGTTTAAGGCCAGAAGGGACCATAAGATCATCTAGTCTGACTTCCTGTATGTTACAGGGCAGAGCATAACACCAGTTACCCCTGTAATGAGACCAATACCTTGCACCCATTACAACTGGTCAAAAATTGCTCATTCTTTTTAACTGGAGATATATTTATCTATATGTTTATCTATACAAATAATTTCTTGTAAAAACATGTGGGCTTTTCAATGAAAACTTGACAGAATCTTGGTTTGCAGTAAAAATGTTCAGTTTTGGGTAAAAACCAGCAGTTTTCTAAATTCAAGAATATGTACATTTTTCTTCAATGAAATGCCGGAAAATTGAAACCAAAATGAAAAATGTGCAAGCCAACCATCATTTGGGTGAAAAAACATTTAGATTTTTTTTTCTTTTTTAAAAAAAAAGTTTTGATGAAAAAATTTCAACCAACTTTTCTCATCTGGTGGCATCTTTAGGGGCCATTTAGGTCTAGTTGAGCTCCCCATCCAGACTGCTGAGCGGGATCCAAACGCTGATCCCCCATATGTTTTAAGCCTCTGGAGTCTGAGCAGAGGCCAGATTCTGCCCTAGCTTCTGCTAGCTAGGCTCATTCTTGAGGTGAAGCTCCTCTGTCTAGCACCCCCTCCTGAAAGCTGGGCCCTTACAACCCAACTGCCCGGCCCCTAGGGCCTATGATGACTCCTCAGATTTCTCCATAGCTTTAATATACCCTCTCTCGGATCTCCAGGTATTTGGGCACTCTGGTCCACAGGTTCACTCTCCAAGGGCAAGTGATAGATGCAGACAGACAGACTTTGCACTGAGTTCTAGTACACAAGTGACCTTCACTAGGTAGCATGAGAGATGCCCAGATCTAGACAAAATAGACTCCACATGCATTCTCTGCCTCCGGCTCCTTACTTTGGGCTGGGTGCTGGGTCCTCTGGGGCATCCAGGATCCTTCTGCTGAAGCTCACGGCTTAACTTTTGAACCATGGACTCTCTCTCTTCTCAGGTCAGCTTGCTTTTTCTGACCATGGCTGCTCCCACAGCTCCCACAGCTCCCACCTCTTCCCAACCACGAAAGCATGCCCGACTGTTCCGCTCTCCTGTCAAAAACTTCCGGTGTGACTCTGTGAATCTCCCCCTGACCCCTGAGCCGCTGTGGTTTTTAAAAGTCTAGCACTCACACCCTGGTGTCTTCATTCTGCATATGGAGATTTTCTACTCCCTCCCCTTCACCAGCCACCTGAAAGGAGAAGAAGGTCAAAGAAGAAAGGTAGGATAAAACTGGTTCTTCTAGGCTTGAGCGAGCCTATTGTCCCCAGGTGCTCCCATCTGAATAGGCAGCTGTTGGGTTCTAATGACCCTCCCATTCTCTGGGAAGGAGGTGACACAGCCTTTATACAGAGGCATTCAAAAGTATAGCATTCAGAAAAATGACTTCATCACGCTGACCAGAATTCCTAGGCTCTACAGACCGATTTCCCAAATCATCCCAGCGTGGGCAGGGGAAGGGACAGTGGCGGTACCCCAGTCAGAGTCCCAGCTGTAGATCAAAGAGCTACAGGGCTGTAGCACCACATCAAGCCTCCCATTACACACCAGGAAGCAGGAAGCCTGATTAGCAAACCACCCATTAGCTCCATCCCCCTTTGAAGCTGATCGCTCCCGTTTCACAGCAGAAGTGATAATTGCTCATGGATATTTAATGCTTTGCAAACAGTCCTCTAAAATACAGTCATTTTAATTCCCCTGGTCGCCTCAGTACAGAACAGCCCAGTCACATGACACCCTTTTTTTCCCCTGGGAGGGTGGTGAAGCACTGGGATGGGTTACCTGGGGGGGAAGGGGGGAATCTCCATCCTCAGAGGTTTTTAAGGCCCGGCTTGACAAAGCCCTGGCTGGGATGGTTTAGTTGGGGTCGATCCTGCTTTGAGCAGGGGGTTGGATTAGATACCTCCTGAGGTCTCTTCCAGCCCTAATCTTCTCTGGTTCTACGAGAGCCCATTTCAGTGTTCTCACTAAGCTACTGCAAGCAGTGCTCCTTGTAACATACATTTCAGCATGCACATGGCGGGAGTTCGTGATATTCCAGGAGTGAGGATGCTGGTGAAAACTTCCCACGCTTCTCCTGGGTGTAGATAGGTGGTGCTTTGTGATTCCAGAAAGTCTAACATGGATAAGGAGAACACACCATGCTTGATTTGCTTAGGCGACCGGTAGGAAAGACTGCGATTTCAAGCACATGGAGAGAACCAGGCAAAACAGACCCACGTGCCAAAGCCTGATGAGTCACCATCGCTGTTCTAGGTGATGGGTGAACCTCAAAAGCTAATTAAAAGGTGCTTATCCCACCCACTTTGCTTTAATTGATAGATTCTTAAGACATAAGAGGCCAGTAGATCAGCCAGGCTGATTTTCTGCATAACACAGACCAGAGAATTTCAACCACTTACCCTGATAGTGAGCCCAGCAACTTGTGTCTGCTGTGGAAACTGGGCTGGAAATGTCTTCTCAGAAGATCTGTAGGACGCGCTTGCACTGGTCGTCCCAGAACAGCTGCCCAGGGAATGCAGAAACAATTGGGAAAATGGAGAACGGACTTCTGAATCTTAGCGACCACTTTGGGACTCAGAGGAAGCTGTGGACAAAAGTCCGGGTTGGATCCTATTTTATCTGACCTAGTCTGACCATTTCTAATGTCACCTGCGTCTGTCTGTCTCTCAAGCATCATTGTTTTTTCTTTTCCTTTTTATGTTGCACCAAGCACCAGTCATTGCGAAAGACAATATACTGAATTAGATTGTCCAAAGGACCTAGGCCAGTATGGTGTCTCCTCCTTATACTGTACGTTAATATGCATGTGCATGTGTAGTGATAAAGAACCTACCCAAGATACATACTGGTGTAACTGACAGCAGAATCTGACCAGGATGGATGAGTTTGGGAGCAACTGGGAGAGCAACTTCAGCTGCCTGAAATGCACATTCAGAGCCGGTAAGGCGTGTGTAAATATGCGCACATATACATACATACATATAAAGGGCCAGATCCTTGATGAGGGTAGGCCAGCTCCAGTGGAGCTACATTGATTTACACCACTACGTACCCACTTTGGTTGCTTCACCACAAGAGTTGAATGGTAGAGAAGAGAATACACAGTGAGCTAGAACGTGACAAAGGCCCAGACCTAGTCTTGGAGGAGGTCCAGAAGGGACGTGTCTTGTGGGTGGCGGGTTAAACCCCTCCCCCGTTCCTTGGTGAAAAGAGGCAGCATGTGGGTGACCCTACCCAATCCATCCCCTCTCCTCCCTCACTGCATCCAGCTACTTCTGCACCTTTTTTTGCACGTGCAAGTGCTCAGTTTGCATGCACAGTCATGGTCACTGCAATTTAGGTGTGCAATTGCATGCCTATCGTTTAGGAAACCAGGCCCTAACTGTTACAGTGAATACAATGTGGATCACGGCAACTAATTTACCTGTGACTCCTTGGGAACTTCTCAGTTAGTGGGAGAAGGAGAGAAGAAGTGATTTCCCTGACTCACAATGCTCCCAAGGGCTGGAGGACATTGTGTTTAGTAAGAACACATTCCACCTGGTTAGATACCAGGAGTCACTGATTGCTTCTGCTGGGGCAGGGCTGGGCCTTACGGCAGGTGTCAGCAGCCTGGCAGCCAGTGTAAATGAAGTCATCACAAATTAAGAATGAGGAAAGACAGATGCAGCCAGAGCTGGATTACAGTAAAAGGGTTTTATTATAGCAGGAGAGCGGGTGTGCGGGGAGGGGGGGAATCAGGATTGATTCCATTTAAAGCATTAGGTTTACCTTCATCAGTACCAGCCCTCTTGCTCAATAAATTTCCCTATTCGATGGAGCAGCGGTCGATAGCTGCTGAACAATTAGTAGCTCGGAGCTTTGATTTTGATTTTCAGGCTGGCAATTTTCCCTTTCTGCTCTTTCTCCAGCCCTGTAGTGCCATGCTGCCACCTGAAACAAGGTGCTGGGGCACTGAAAGGAAGCAAATGATTAAAAGGCAGAGGGGGGAAAAGCAGCACCAAGCTCCTGTGAGTATTCACTCAATTCTAATAATTGCTTCTTCATTCTCATTCCTCTACGTGACCATCATAATCTCATTCTGGAAGCCAGGGGACCTGGAATTTTATTCTTGGTTCTGTCGCTGACTTCTCGTGTGACCTTGGGCAAGTCCTTTAATTCTCCGTGCCTCAGTTTCCCCTTCTGTAAATGGAGACAATGCAACCAGCCTGCCTTCCAGGGAGGTTGTAGGGCTAACCTCATTAACATTTGTAAATTGCTTTAAGATCTCTGGAGCGAATGGCAAAGTACATTTAATATGGCAATTTATTTTGCAGACATGCAGAAAGTAAAAGTGGAAGCGCAGAGATATATATTGGATATGGCATAATTAACACATCATAAAACATAACCATAAAAAATGCACAGCCTCTTAAGACTGATATTGTTGTTGGATGAGCAGTAATGAGAGAATGAGGCAACAGAGCTGTCAAAATAAGCATTCCCAGGTACATAGCATGGAGATGCGGGGAGACGAGCAACAGAAATAAATTCTACAGCAGTCAGGGAAGACCAGCCTATTGGGGGCTGTGTTGCCTTCCAACCCTCTCATTTTGGCTACCAAACACCTCACACTCGGGGGCATCATTTCAGAAAAATTCAGGGGTTGGGGGAGCACACAAGGTTGTGTCAGCATATAGAGCCCTCTCTGTCCCAAATTGCAGCACCAATGAGAAAAATGAGGCAAGTCTTCCGTTCCCCATGACTGCATCCAGTGTCCGGAGGTGGGGCAAAAACTAGAAGACATGTCAGAGCCTAGGAAAAGTCTGAGTGGGGGCCAACCAAGGTCTGGAGGGAGGCAACTAACGATCAAACCAGCGGACCAAACTGAGTGGTGAATCCTGGTCACGTGCCACCCGAGGCACGTTGCGCATACGCTAAGAAGAAGACGACTCTCCCACCTCCCGCTTAGCTAATGACACCCCTGCTCACACTGCGGCGAGAACTGGTTTTAGGCTATTCCATTGGCGTGTTGGAGTGCGCCATCTGACAGTTACAGGAAGAGGAAGAAAGCACGCCACGTTTTGATAGCAGTGCCACAGCTGTATGAGGTCAGCCCCTTCCTGGGCAAATCTGTCATAACAGGACCCCTCCACAGCAAATCGATTGTTGTCAGCTGGTGGGACTCAGTGTAGAGCTATTGACCTCAGTGAAACAATGTCACTGAACTAATTGGGGATCTGGGCTACCCAGGGCAATTGGCTTCCATCCTCATTAGAAGGCCACCTCCATTAAGCAGCTTAATTTGGTCAGTCCCTTGGGCAGGCTTGTAAGATGGGTCTTAGTGAATAACTAGGTTGATCAGTGGCTGTCTGTGATATCTGACTGCTGGGCACAGCTTCCCAGCATCTGTAAAGTAGCTTGCCATCGCATTTGAGAATGACGCTCCCAACCCCACCCGCATCACGGCAACCTGGAAGAACGTTAACTTTGCCAACAGAAAACTAGACCTGCTCTCTGATCTGGATCTGGCCCTGCCTCCCTTAGCTGATGACACCAATATGTGAAGGCACAAACCCAACGTAGGAATTGTCCAGCCGGGTCAGAATCATGATCCACTTAGCCCAGGGAACGTGGCCTGCACCAGACGCTTCAGAGAAAGGTGCGGAAAAGCCCACCGCAGCAGATGTGGGACAATCTACCCTCAATGAAGGGTCCCATCCTGATCTTTAATAGTTAGAGAATGATTTCATAAGAACGGCCATACTGGTTCAGATCAATGGTCCATCTAGCTCAGTATCCTGTCTTCTGATAATGGCCAGTGCCAGATGCTTCAGAGGGAACGAACAGAACAGGTGATCATCAAGTGATCCATCCCTTGTCGCCCGCTCCCAGCTTCTGGCATTTCGATCCTTGAACTCTTGAGCTCTTACACATTCTCTCTAACAGGAAAAACGTTAGCCATTAACCCTGACTAGCTGGATCTCGCTATTTGTTCCACCTTGCCTGGCAACTGGTTGTTGGCCACTTACACCCCATCCTTCCCACAGCTTATAGCTGCGATTTGGTAACTGGTCAGAATTCTTTAATCAGTTGCAAGTAACACAGTCCAGTCTGTTGTGCGTGCAAGCAGCTCTTCCGCCAGCACGCCCACTTTGGTGCATTCCCTCTTTCTCCATTGCCTGAGCGCATGCCTGTGCTGGGGCCTGCAGGGAAAATCCAGGTGGCATTTCCGTAGTGCCTCCGCAGGAGACAGAGTGCGTGGAGGGTATGTGCACAGGGTGGCACGGGAAACAACCTGGGGCCATGCATTCTCAGCTGTCTTTCCACTGGGAGAAAGAATGTGCAGCCAGCCTGGTGCTAGGGTCACTGTTAGGGGGTATCCCATCATTCACAGGGCAAAATAACAGCGTGGAGAACGAATGGCAAGAAAGCAGCTGTATGCTAGCCTAGGCTTCTGACAGGGCTGGCACACTGTGAGCTGCTGTGGCATCCAGCGTTGTGTGTGAACACTGTCACAGGTCCAGTCCAGCTCCCAAGCTTGGTCACGCACCAGACTGCAGTGAGGGGATCCGGCCCTTGAATCTGCAGGTGTTTTAAGCCTCTGAACAGAGTCCAGGCACGTCCTTATCTTAAGCCTTCCAGGCACACTTGTGGGATGCAGATCTTCTATCTGGCACCCCTTCCTGAGAGCTTGGACCATGCTTGTCCAACTGTCAAGTCCCTGGAACCAGTGCTGGCCCCTCAGACTCCAGCACAGCCTCTCCCAGATCTCCTTCTGAAGGTGTGAGTCTGGGTTACCTCTGCGAGGCTCATGTGATGGATTTAAAGACATAACGCACACAGACTTTGCACAAAGTGCAAACACACCATTGCCCTTTAGTAGCATAACTACACAAATCCATACAAAAGCAATAAACCCTACGTGTATTTCCCACCTTCCGTTTCCTCCCCAGTTCAGAGCATTGTTTGGCCGGAGATCAGGGTTGTCTGTGTCCGCCCAGCATTCTATTGCAATGTATTGCTTGTGTGCTGAAACATGGAACCTTCTTTCTCAGCTCTTCTCTCTTTCCCTCTCCTGCTCAAAATTCCTAGTGTGTCTCGTCCCTGCGACTCCTCTGATAACCTCCGACTTAGCCATCTCTCTCTGCGTCCTCCTGGCTAACTTTCCACTGCTTTAAATCCCTCAGCCCCTGCAGATCAACTTGGCCCAACTGGTTTCCCACCTCAGGCACACTCCTTAGCATAACTATTGTGCGGTCAAAGCATGGCCATTAAAGTTAAGCTCTCCCCATTGCCCTTAGTCTGGTGTGTGTCTCCTGTGCAATGCTGGATTCCATGGTTACACAGGGGCATGCAGTGATACAGCAATTTTCATAGCAACACCTTCGTAATATCCACCAGAATTTGGAAGTTGTACAGCTAGATCTCCCAAAGTGTCACAAACACAAACTGGGGGGCAGCGGTACCAATTAACACGTGGCAAACGCATTTAAAAGTCGCAGCATGGACAAAGCCCCTGAGCTCGCTCACACTTACCCAGGCATTAAGGAGTGCAGCTGTCCCCAGCCATTAACAACCTGCTTTTTCAGATCCACCGCACAGCTCACTCCTGGTGAGAAGCACTTTTGATCCCCTGCAAATTTGCTGAGTGCTGGGTAGAGCTAAGCTGGTGGTTTTTGCCTTAGTGATATGACCATGCAGGCTTGGGATAAAATGTTGATTTAATTTTAAAGCAAGGGATTATTATTCCATCACTGCTGCAGCCCCTTTAATAGCCCAGCCGCATTCCAAGGCAGATCTGACTGGATATTTGCTAGGATGCCTGTAAAAAAGCCTTTATCCTAATGCTGTTGAGCAGGAGGCAGTCACATATCACCCTGGAGCTGCGGGACCATGCATGGATCTGAGAAGGAGATTTCGTACTGGCTTATGCAGATTTTCATACTGATTAAATATAATAGACCCTTATTGTCCATAACTGGATGAGCTTTCTTCTCATGAGCAGCTTAACACTACCTATGAGGAATATGTACTGAATTAGGAATGTCTGCAGTGTGATCCTGTCAGTTGCATTAAAGCTCCCAGTACTGGGTGTGTTTGCCAAGGCACATCCAAACGGTACTTACGTAAAGCCAATCCCCAGCTCCAGGATCTTGGCGGCAGGAGGGAAAGGGAGGAAGTCAATCACAACGTGAAACCCATTCCAACCGACTGACTAAAGCTGCCTTTGCATAGCACGTCTCACCCACAATGTCCTGACTCCTGAGTTGGGCTTTGTGCCACACAGACTCCCCTCCCAAATCCTTTCCCCTGCCCAGACACAGAAATGACCACGCAGTTTCAGCTGCCTGGAGCTCAGGGCAGGAGGGACCCAATCTGACTAGAACTGTTTCCACTGACATTCAGCTTTGTTTCTCTCTCCTGAATCGACACCTTCCCCGGCATTGCTGGAGACCCAAACACAACAGAGCATGGGAACCACAGAGTGAAAGTGGCCAGTCTCCCGTTGCCAGGATGAGAGAAATCCAGAGTGAATGGTCATGACAGATGGTGAAAAGGAAACAAGATTTTAAAAATTCAAAGCCAAGGAGCTTCGATTTAAAGGGATGGTTTTTAAATTGCACAGTGACCTTTCAAAGCACCCAAATCCCGACGCAGGTTTCCAATGGAGCCGGCTTTCCAATCTGCTCTTCATTTTCTCTAGGAAAAATATTTGTTCAGGTTCTTTTGGGTGTAAATTTCATTGCTGCAATCTAGAGGAAACACTCAGATAATAAAACCAGTTACAGCAGGCGGCCCCAGGGAAGGACACACTTTGGAGAAAAACCCTGCTTCGGCCTCTCTCCAAGGGAACTTAAGAGCAAAAGGTTTTATTACGATGATCCTTCTGGACCCCACATAACGGCTGAGTCTAAACATTATGAAGATGGGATTCCTGGAGGTTGGGGAGGGGAGAGGAGGCGTTGTAGCTACAGCTTGCAATCGGAGCAAACACTAGATACTGAACAAGAAAATAAAGGAAGTCAGGGAAATAACAGCAGCTCATTTACCACTTGAGTGTGCAACATTTGTATTACTACAACAAAACCTGTAGGAATTATAAATATCCAGGGATTCTTCCTTATCTAGCAGCATTATTGCTCTTGCCGCCACCACACAGACATGGATTGCCCTGGGAATTTGAGAAGAATGATGCTGTTTAATCTACACTTGCAGCACATTAAATAAGCCCATCAACACCTTTCAGTTGTCCGCAAAGCCGGATACCAGCTAGGGGTGTGGAAACGTGGTGTTGTGATTATTACACATGCAGGGAAGAAAGGCAGGGTCCCAGCTTAGATCTTCCATCTCTCCAGCTGATAAGAAAGCAGCCTTGGGATGGGAGGGCTTGACTTTACATGGCACTGCACAGATGTGCTATATACATTTCTGGTTTGTTGCTTTGGAGCTCCTCCAGGGGAAAAGTGTTTGGGTTAGGGCCAGGGTTCGACGGTCTAGCCTCATGGGCAGAGCATTCCCAGCGACAACCACTAGGCTGTGGCGCTCCTCGCCCGAGACTGGCGGGGCTCAGATTGACATGGAAGACAAGACTTTTTGAGGCGGCCTTCCGGAGGAGGGATGCCCACGAATCAATCCAAAAGCCAGCCAAAAACTTTGACACCCATTAGGCCGCTGGTGTGCTGAGATCAAGGTCTAGCCTGCTGAACCAATGTTCACAGAAACGAATCATAAGCATGTAGGACTGGAAGGGACATCAACAGGTCATCGAATCCAGTCCCCTACGCTGACGTAGGACATCTCACTGTTTCCTGACACTCCCCTGACTGTCTGTCTGTCTACATAGATCACACAGAGTGCTGAGGGAGTCAGCTGGTGTGACTGCAGAGCCATTGGCCGTTATCTCTGAAAACTTGCGGTGATCAGGGGAGGTTCCGGATGGTTGGCAAAAGGCAAATCTAGTGCCCATCTTCAAAAACAGGAAGGAGGAGGATCCAGGGAACTACAAACCCATCAGCCTCACCTCAGTCCCTGGAAAAATCATGGAGCAGGTCCTCTAGGAATCCATTTCGAGGCACTTGGAAGGGAGGAAGGTGATCAGAAACAGTCAACATGGATTCACCAAGGGCAAGTCATGCCTGACCAACCTGATTGCTTTCTATGAAGAGGTGACTGTCTCTGTGGATGTGGGGAAAGCGGTGGACATTATATACCTTGACTTTAGCAAAGCTTTTGATATGGTCTCCCTCTGTATTCTTGCCAGCAAGCTAAAGAAGTATGGGTTGGATGAATGAACTATAAAATGGATAGAGAACTGGCTAGATCATCGGACTCAACGGGTAGTGATCAATGGTTCCATGTCTTGCTGGCAGCCAGTAACATGTGGAGTGCCCCAGGGCTCGTGCTGGGGCTGGTTTTGTTCAACATCTTCATTAATGATCTGGAGATGGGGTGGATTGCACCCTCAGCAAGTTTGCAGATGACACTAAGCTGGAGGGAGTGGTGGATATGCTGTAGGATAGGGATAGGATACAGAGTGACCTAGCCAAATTAGAGGATTAGTTCAAAAGAAAACTGATGAAGTTCAACAAGGATAAATACAGAGTCCTGCACTTAGGATGGAAGAATCCCATGCACATCTACAGACTGGGGACCGACGGTCTAGGCAGCTTCCCAGCCACGAAACCGTTCCATAGCCTGTGGCCACTTCTAGAGGAAACTATCAGGAAATTAGCAAAACCATGACCATTCAATCCTTGGCTCTTCTGCTGTTAACATGGGATCACTGCTAACTCTAACTTTGACTCCTGGCCTGCTCCACTCAGCTCGTTTCATACAGGCCACCACATGGCCATTTCATACAGGCCACCACATGGTCACAAAATTACTCCTCATAATTATTGTATTCTGCCATTGGAAGGTATCCCTATCTACATGGGGCTGGATTTGCCCCAATGTCCCAATCATGGAAATCCCCAGGCCCCTGTTCCCATTCCCTGGAGGAATCTTTTGACTCTATCCTTTAAACTCTTTCTGACGAAGTGGCGATATTTTTGGCGTTTTCTCTGTGGGCTGTGTGTGCCTCAGTTTCCCCCAGATGTTACTCATGTGTGTCAGTGATGGGACCCGGGTGTGTGATCATTGCAGAGGGCACTGGAGGGCAGAAGGGCCTCCCACAGGCACACATCTGCCAACAAAACCCTTTGTCCTCCTGAGTCAGCCAGCTGCAACAGCTTGGGGCGGATGGAGACTGAGACGAGTGGAGTGGCCCCCCTCCCCGGGAAGGAGACAAAGGACTGGGGAGGGGCCAGGGGACGGGTCTGTGGGTAGCTGGGTGGGACAGGCTGGTCCCCCGTGTGGGGTGGGGGTGCAGGACCCAAGAATGGGGGCTTGCCAGCTGGTTGCTGCTGTAACTTCTAATTAAGCTGCTAACAAAGTCTGTCTGCTCTGTGACCTGAGAACTGATAAACCTGCTGACTCCTGCGCTGGCTGGAATTGCTTCTGACAGCGAGGTGGGTGCCTGGCCCCTCTGGGGTGTGTAGAGCTCCCCGGAGTCCCAGAAAGGGGGACTCACATGGGGAACTCAGGCAGAGCAAGGGGGCAGGACCCTCTGAGGCCAGGGTCAGGAGGTGGCTGCGCTGGTGTGTGGAGACCCAGGGGTGACAGATGCCAAGCACTAGAATCCTGACCGGCTGTGTCCCTCGTGGGTCCAGAGCCCCGTTCCTGGGGGCTCTGTCACACCCTAGTCTGAGACGTGGGCAGCTTGCGTTCAACTCCATGCTCCACCACAGACTTCCTGTGTGACTTGGGCAAATCGCTTACCCTCTCTGTGCCTCACATTCTCCATCTGTACAATGGAGATTGTAGCCCTGCCCTGCCTCACGGGGGAGGAGGGGTTGTGAGGATAAATACATGTTCAAAGGATAGGGAGGTGCTATGGAGGCAAGCACCAAAGATATCTATACCTGTAAACAGAAACGGGGGCTGATTGCACAGGTGGAAATTACTCCCTTCGTGGGGAATTCACAGTGTCATGACATGGCTAATCCAGTCAGCATTTGCCCGGAGGAGTCTGGTGACGCAGGATAATGAACCGTGGAGCTTTTCATCTTTAGATCGTTGGCTCAAATGCAGCCTGGGTCGAGCAGTGGTCTCAACTCGTGGCATGTGAAAGAGCTTGGTGGATCTTTAGGGCCTCCTAGGCGAGGTGTGCACTTGTCAGAAACCCCACACAGCAGTGGCACTGGGCACCGCCATATTCACACCCTACACATTACTGCAGAGCGCCCCTTTCCGCCCTGTTACCATCTGCCAATCTGCTTCCAAGTTTTGATGGACAGGCCTGGGTTCCTATGGCTCCCGCCACCTGCCCAGCAGGGCGTATCAGCTTTATTTTTTTTTCCCTATGAATTTAATTGGCAGGACCACTGCCCTCCTCACTCCCGCCTGGCAGGGTCACCAGGGCAGCTTGGGAAGAAAATTCAAGCCACAGGATAACTCCGACTTACCTGCCAGGTAGTTGGAGACCCCCAGGGCATAACGCGAATGCCTACAATATATTCCACGCGGCTGTTATATTAAACAGGAGAGAAATAGAACAGAAGAGGGTAAAACACTATTCTTAGCCCGTGCCCATGCTAAGAAGACCTGTGAATTTCCCCAGGCCCGTGACCTAACTTAGCAGCTGTAAAATTAGAGTCCTGTTGGTACACACACTTTGTTGGGGCCCTTGATGGCCTGTGGCTACCACATCTGCTGGGCAGCGGGTTAGCCGTGTGGCTGACTGGATTCAGCACAGCCCAACAGGCTCGCCGATGGGATAAGGTCGTCAGTCCCTCTGCAGGTTCAACAGGCAACAGGTTACTACAATCCCTCAGATCCTCACCCCCTGGCTTGAGGACGCCGTGCAGGGAATAGGGGCTTCCCAAACAATTTCCCTGACTGACTGACTAACCGCTTGCCATGGGGTGCCATTTCCACCTAGGCAGCTGGGGCCTAACTCAGCCTGCAGGGGAAGTTTCCCCACCAACGCTCTACAAACTGGGAGATACTTTGGAGCAGGAAGGGCTCAAGCTGAAGGATCTTGCTTTCCAGTCCCCAGAGGCCAGTTCTCAGGGGCAACCCCACCTGCAGGCCTGGGATCACCAGCTCCCACACAGCCAGTCCTGCCTCTTCCTCCCCTGGCTCCAGACTACCCCAAAATGCCCTCTTCGGAGCTCCCTGGGAGGGCATCTCCATCCCTATTTGTTACCTGGCAGACTCTGCGTCTGCCTTGACTCCCCGTTCCTGAGCTACCAGCACCCAGCGCCCCAGGGATCTAGGGAATCTCCTTGGGGGTTACAACTGCAATGGCATTTGTGCAAAATATGCCTTGTGAGGTAGCATATGGAAGCTAATAACAAGCTGGCTGTTAATACCATTGTAAAATGCAGATGTTAGTGTTATATGCAAAGTTATGAATTCCCTCCTCTGATGTTACTAGAACATGTTTAAGACCAGACAGCCTAACCTAGGTAACGGTGATAAACAGGTCTGTCCTAGACAAAGGAATGGGTGTTTACCTCACTTTATATATTAGCGGTAAACAAGGCCATCAAGCTAAGCCACCAGGGGCTGTCCTGAGCTGGAACATGAGAGACAGAGAATTAGCGGGGCTACTGCACCCCAGGAAGATGCAGGAGGAGAACCCCCAGGAGGCCTTTGTGACTTGTGAGACAAAGACAGTCCCTTTGGGGATATAAGGAACAGAGACACTCCAACTTTATCCTACACCTTAGCAGACAAAGGAACCAGACAATTTAATTGCAATTTGATTTCTGTGATGCATCCTGGGCCAACTGGCCAGTAAAAGCTGGAAAGGAGACCAGGGCTGAGAAAAACCACCTTGAACAAAGACTGTGTCTTGCTTGATTAAATTTTAGATATGAGTTTTCACTTTTATTTGCTTGTAACCCTCTCTATCTTTATCCCCTTTACGTGGTATCACTTAACCAAGCTCTTTTGTTAATCAACTTGTTTTATTTTTACTATAAACCATCTCAGTACCGGGTTTGACAGGAAGGGAGAATTTACCCCAGTGAAATTGATAAGCTGTGATGCAGTGACACTTTAACAGCGAGCTAAATATCTTCTGTGAATGCACCGTGCTAGGGGTTGTACATGTGAAGCTTGAGGGCTGGAGTTCACTGATTGTTATCTGCCAGGTGTGGGTTCGAGACGGCCCTGAGCAGTTTGCTGGGGAGGCAGACAGGCTGGCATGGAAGCAAGCCGACTCACCGTCTAGGCATCAGCAAAAGTCACTCGTGCCGAGGCAGAGAGGAACCCACTGACTCGTAGCTCTGGGTATCTCCAGCAGTGTGTCAGAGGCGCTAACGTGTGACAGCTTCAGCAAACATACTACGGATTCATGGGCCTCAGAGAGCAAAGCACAGTGAGAAATGGGAGCTTAGCACGACTATGTCCCATGCTGCACCTGCTCGGTAGCTAGACAGAGCCCTGGACTGCAAAGGGTGGCAGCCTACCAACTTTCACCAGCATAAAATTCACCATTTAACTCTAGTCTCACTGTCCGTCCAGGGCTTGAATGAGTCGGTCTGTGAATGTACCTTGCAGCCAGGCCCTTCTGTCCACTTCCCTCTGTATAACTCAGAGCATGGATAAAGGTGTTTTCTGTCATCTGTAACAATGATTTACAGATTCATAGATTTCAAGACCGGAGGGGACAGCTGCGATCATCTTGTCCGATCTCCTGTATAGCACAAGCCAGAGAATTGGCCCAAAATAATTCTTAGAGTGGATTTTTTTTGAAAAACATCCAGTCTTGATTTAAAAATTGCCAGTGATGGGGAAGCCACCATGACCCTTGGTGAATTGTCCCAATGGTTAATTACTCTCACCATTAAAAATTTGTACCTTATTTCCAGTCTGAATTTGTCCAGCTTCATTTTCTATCCATTGGAACGTCTTATATCTTTGTCTGCTAGTCTGAAGAGCCCTCTATGATCAAATATTTTTTGCCATGTAGATGCGAGATGGTGATAAAGTCACCCCTTCGCCTTCTCTTTGTTAAGGTAAAGCTCCTTGAGTCTATCCAAGAGCCTGGTGTCTTTTGCAAATGTGAAATAAAAATGGAAAACAACACATACAACGAAAAAATCACTGTTCAGAGGCAGCTCTTGGGACTCCTGTCCCATCTGGCTGAGCCTGGCTTCCCGCTCCAGGCATTGTGACCTGGCCCATGGTGTCACAGAGCTGCACAGGTCTGGCTTGGCCCATCCTTCTGTCCTGACGAAGGGACAGCTGGTGAGTTGGGCCAGATCTGAGTGAGTGGTGTTGGGACCTGGCGTACGGGGTCACAGCACTACCATAATTGAGGGGTCACAGTGTCACTCACTTAAATTTTGCCTGGCTGCCCCTCCGTCACCACAACGAAGGGGTGCCCAGGGCAAACCTTAGCAGTGCTGTGTGTTGCCAGGTTGCATGTAGCTGAGAGGCAGGCCCAACCCGGTGACTGTGTGGCAGATTTACTCTGCAACCTACCCTCAGGGCCTCCCACATCTCTGGGGGCAGAATCTGACCCCCATGCCAGGCTCCCACCTCCTACAGGCAGGGCCCAACCCCCACCCCGCGTGGATAAAATGGACCCCCCCCCCCAAAATAATACACAGAACACAAATAAATAGAAAATGAGGCTGTAGAAACCAAATGCACGTTAAAGAAAAAAAGCCGCCGCTTTCAAAACAGCGGCGCAAAAAGACTGTATTAACTCAACCACTCGACTCCACAAAACAGCTCGTCTGCGGGGGAAATTAGCTAAGGCTGCTTTGATTGCTGGAGCCAATTTATTAGCAACTGGGAGCGGACAGTCCTGGGCAAAGGAGATAAATAATCTTCCGATGGAACCGTTGCAGATCAGTTGTGACATAATCGGGAGAACAATTTCTCAGGGTTCCAGGGGATGGTGGGCCTGACTCTTCATTAATCAGAGATAAGCCAGGATAATGGGGTTATCGCTGTTCTCCAGCGGTGTCACAATTGATTGTTAATTGTTCCATTTGAAGAATTATTTATCTTTTTCCCTCAGGATCATCCCCCCGCTCAGTTCCTTTCCATAAAAAGGCATGACCCTAACAGATTTGTAAAGGGTAAATTGCAGAGCACGAGAGATGCCATCAGTTATTAATATGAGCTAACGAGAAGCTGGATGGAGAAAAAAGTTACCCATTAGGTACATGATATTGCTATTCAGTGGGAATGGATGTGATGTAACTTGAAGAGAGGGAACCAGCGGGTTTCATGCACAGGAAACCAGGTTGCATTTTCCTATCTCAGGCTCTCAGTCACCTCAGATGAGGGGGCCTGTGCAAGCGTGGAATAAGAGTGAGAGTCCTGAATGTGTTAATTTGGTAATGCTGGTAACTCTGGGGTCCTGGAAAATAGCTCAGGTCCCCTCCTGCTGTTTGGCAAATTGAGTGCAGCTGATTTTGTGATGTAGAAAATTTGGGATTTTACTTTGCTCCAGGCCAAAAAAATTCTTGGGGAATACAAAGCCGGAGCCATTTTTAACCCTTTCCTCAACAAACATGGACAACGGGGAGACACCTTGGGGGATGGCGATATAACACTATATTCAGGGCAGCCTTATCGTATTTTACTTACAGCTCCAGCTTCCGATCAGTCAGCCCTCCTCATACACCCTCGCCGCTGGGGGAGGGCAGGGGCTGGACACAGAGACCTCCGGGTGCAGGATTTGCCATGGCTATGATGAGAATTTCTCCCTAATAACCCTGAGTAGCAATTGTCACGGCATGCAGTATTGCACCATGGCATTCTAGGTATTAATGTGCAGGTTTAGCGTCTCCTAATGCCACACCAATTGCCCCCGTGCAAACTGTTACCCTTAAAAACCCGGCAGGAGTTTCGAGGAGTTTGCCCAGCGTGTGCACGGGTGTGCTAGCTAATCAAGGGGGAAATTATTTTCAGATTGACCTCCAGCCAGGCCCCCGCTCTGGGCCTCCCTTGCCCCATCGGTGAAAGGCAGATAATGATGCTGACCTGCCTCACAGAGGTGTTGTGAAGAACCAGTTCATTCAAGTTTGTGAGCTTTGAGGCCTTCGGATGGAAGAACCTGTTGAAGGGCGGAGAACTGTCATTATGGTTACAGAAAAACTTCTCAGTCGTTAAGCCAGTGGGTCTATTTTGCCTTTAGAAAATGGCCTCGGAGACCACAGCAATGGAAGAGCTGAGCTGGGATTCATAGATTGTAAAGGCGGAAGGGCGCACTGTACTCATCTAGACTCCTCTCCTGCATAAAGCAGCCCTGAGAACCGTACCCTCTATTGCTTGCGGACAGGTTTTCAAGCACTCGGCACCCACAGCCGGGGTCAGATTTTCACAGGAGCTCGGCCTCCAACACTTATTTAGCCCCGAGTGGGAGCTCCATGCTTCCAGACAGATAGCCCTTCGTCTGCATGGAACCCCGATCCTCTGCTCCAAACTCAGCCTGAACCCAGCTCGTTAGTGAACATTTCTGGAGATTTGAGATGTCTTGATGTATGTGGCTTCTGCTTCTGGCCACGGCTGGGGGGAATGAAAGACCTCCAAAAAATGACTCTTCTTCCTGTCTTTCTGGCCCAGCTGGGAGCCAGGGGTACCAGGAACCCCAGCAGAAGGCTGTTACTGTGCGGTGCTAAGGCTCAATACGGGGCAACAACACTTGCTGTACCCTGGAGCTCACGCTAAACCTGTCCAAAGTGTTCAGTGCCCGCAGCCATTCATCTGGTTGCATAAAAGCCAGGAGAGGTTCTTTAGGAGCACTCTCTCCCCTTGGGTCGCTCCAAAGGCCCAGTACAACGGACCTTACAGCCAACGAGAACGCGCAGCAAGGGAACCGTGGCTAGATGGAGACAAATTTATTGGCACAAGCCCAGAGAGAATGAGAGAGAGAGAACATCCAAAGACCAAAAGGAGCCCCAAACAGCACATCGATCTTGTCAAATAAAAGCAGCTAACGCTTCAAAAGAAACAATAGAAAGTTTCCTTATGAACCGTCTCATTCAGACCCGTGATCTGCCTTTGCCTGCAGGGAAAACAGAAGGGCATCTCTCGCTGTGTACTATTACTTTCAGTCATGCTCACTTTTTCCTCCAGGGTTCGCAGAGGTTTTCTCCCATCGAAACGTAAATGCGCATGTTTCACAAACGATGGCCTGGAGGCGGTATAATGGAATTCCCTCTGTATGCCAGAAACTCTCATCAATGCTTGTGCAGATCATGGCAGCCTCCTGTGTCGCTCCAGGGACTCACTGGGGCAATATCTATTCTAACACATTGCTTCAGCCACCAATTCTGTTTGCATTTCTGAAGCCCCTTCTGTCTCACTCAGTCACAGTGGTTTATGCACATTAGTTAACTGTGCATGATTGCTCTCTACTAGATAGCATTGAAACTGCACACCTGCGTGTCCTAGGCCCCTCTACTGTTGACAGCTAAGGAGGGGATTCTCCTTTAGTTGTGGTTTTGCAGCAAGAGTGCGCTAGCTCTGCTGTTCACGCGAAGTTCCCCGTAGTCAGGGCATTTCAGCGCAGCAACCAAAGCAGGATCTTAGCTGCACAGAAACTGGTTGCAGAAATACTCTCCTGATTCTACAGATGTGGAAAGCTATGAATTCACATGACATCCCTTAGTTTGTAAAGGACACAGGAGCAAGAGCTGGGAATAGAACCCAGGAGCTGCAAAAATGCCAGCTCCTAACCCTGTGTGTTTGTCACAGTGTTCCACCACCAGCTTCCCGCCTAGCACCATCCTCATGGCTAGCCATTGCCATGGCAAGAACGGAGTGCTGTCAGGTCAGGTGGAGCATTGTAGATATGTAACACTGGAGGGGATCTTGAGACGTCATCAAGTCCAGGCCCCAGCACTGTGGCAGGACCAAGTAAACCCAGACCATCTCTGACAAGGGTTTGTCCAACCTGTTTTTAAAAACCTCCAGTGACGGCGATTCTACAACCTGCCTTGGAAGCCCATTCCAGAACATAACTGCCCTTAGGGTTAGAAAGTTTTCCCTAATATTTAACCTATGTCTCCCTTGCTGCTGATTAATCCTATCACTTCTTCTCTTACCTTCAGTGGACATGGAGAAGAACTGATCACTGTCTTCTTTAATAACAGTGCTTACTCTATTAGAAGCCCTTAATCTATTTGAAGGTGGTGGAATCTCCATCCTTAGAGGTTTTTAAGGCCCGGCTTGACAAAGCCCTGGCTGGGATGGTTTAGCTTTGAGCAGGGGGTTGGACTAGTTACCTCCTGAGGTCCCTGCCAACCCTCATCTTCTATGATTCTATGAAGACTGTTAAAAGGTCCCCCCCACTTTTCTTCTCTCAAGACTAAATAAGACCAGTTTTTTTAACCTTTCCTCACAGGTCAGATATTTCTCTACTTTTGTGGTTTCTGCTGCTCTCCTCTGGGCGCTCTCCAAAAGTCTGTTGAACAGAGGACTCCAGCTGAGCCCTCACCAGCATGGAGTAGAGTGGAGCAATTCCCTCCCGTATCTTACCTACAACACATCTGGTAACACACCCCAGAATGACATTAGCCTTTTTCGCAGCTGCATCGCATTGTTGACTTATTCAATTTATGAATATATGCAACAACCCCCAGATCCTTTCCAGCCGTCCTAGTACCTTGCCAATTATTCCCCATTCCGTACGTTGTATATTTGAGTTTTCCTGCCTAAGCATAGTACTTTGCACTTGTCTTTACTGAATTTCTTTTTGTTGAATTCAGCCCAGTTCTCCTCTTTGTCCAGGTTTTTCCGAATTCTCATCCTGCCCTCTGAAGTGCTTGCAACCCCTCCCACATGGATGTCATCCGCCGATTTTGTAAGCATATTCTTCACTCCATTATTCAAGTCATTACTGAAAATATTAAAATAGTACCAGACCTAGGACCTTTGCTGGACCCCACTAGATGTGGCCTTCCAGTGTCATCATGAACTGTTGATAACTACTCTTTGAGTATGGTTTTTCAACCAGTTGTGCATCCACCAGACAGTAATTTTATTTAGCCCACATGTCCCTAGTTTGCTTAGGAGAATGTTATGTGGGATGGTGTCAAATGCCTTACTAAAATCAAGAATAAGAAGCGGGAGCTGAGGAAGCCCAACAAATGAAAAGACATCTTTTTCCATAGAGAAAAGAAACACGGGAAGGAGAACATTCGTTTCTAAATGCAGCAATTTCCAATGGAGTCCACGAAGCGCTTGCAATGAGCTGCTCTTCAGGGCTAATTTATTTGTTTCTCAAAAGCTAAAAGCTGGACGTTAATGAGCTCACTATAGGATAGGAGAGAAGCCCTGCTCCTGGGGTAGCAAATGCTCCTCATTCATCACCCATCGCTGCATGGATTGGGCAGACTGGATTGTCAAGCACTGTGTCCAATGCTCTGCTGCAGGAAGAATTGGGAAAGGTTCAGAGGCAGGTAAGGAAGGCGATGGGGACAGGGGTGTCAATGAGAAGGGGTGGAAGAGGGGCCAAATCCCCTCCCACCATGAAAGGCTTTTTCACTTGCTCAAAATTCCATGGGCCACAGAGTGGGGGCTGGCCACGAACCAGCCCTCATTAAGCTGTGGTCCCATATTAATCGGTACAGCTGCTGCTGGCGTGGTCAGAGCATAGTTCCGGCTGTGTGGTCACAACCCCACTGAGATTTGAGCCAGCAGCCTTCCATCCAGATGGAGAGGTGGCCAGGCCACATGGTGCTGTGACCCAGCGCTCGGTGAGTCTGGTCCTGCGCAGCGGAGCGCAGGGGAGGTCCGTAAAGAACTAGACTCCCAACACTAGCAGCTCCTGCACTGGGTGGGAAAGAGAGAGAGGAGAATCCCCAGCTAAGGATCACCGAGGCTTCCTGCCAGGGGTGGGGAGAGCGGCGGATGGGAGAAAAGCAGGGAATGGAATTTCCCTCCCCGCCCCAAGAAATATCTAAATTGGCTTTACGGGATGGGGGACCTGTAAAGATTATGGCTCCAGAGAGAGGTCAGGAAACAGAATTGGGGCTGCAAACCTGAGGGTGATGTGCAGACATTTAAGCCAGTCAACCCCGAGTGTTAAAAAATGGTGACCCCCCCCCCATCATCAAAAATCATGAGTTTGGCTTAGAAACCAGGGGCTCTTACAAAGAATGCTTTTGGAGTTCTTTTTATTTTCTTCCTAGCTTTTGCACCTTTCGGGCTCCCCTTTGTAACTCTGTCTCCGCCATCCTGTGTGCTGGAGCCTAGCTTTTCAAAAAAATAACTACAGCTGAGATTCCAGTAATAGTCCCATGACTCCAGGAGCTGGAGCTTGAAAAAACAGCACCTCTTGGGCAGCTGGTGGTAAAATCAGAAGAGTGGCAATGCTGCAAACACTACTCAGGGCCAGGCCCTAGAGAGGGTGTGACTGGGGTGGGGGGAAGCGTAAACCTGCTAGGGGTGGAAGAAGAAATCACTAGGCATCTGTGGCACATGACATGAGAGCGTCATGTGAAGATACCCATGGTGATGAATGCAGGATAGATAGAGCTGTAAGGCAAATGAGAAATATTGAACCTGGGGTGAGTTCGAGAGAGCCTTCTCCAGGCAGAGTCAATTGTGACTGACTGATGTGTGCGTTACTCTTCACCCTATAGGCTGATACTAAGAGTCTGGGACTTGATTCTTTAGCGCAAGCTGTAACAGCACATGCTGTTAGCTCCGGCGCTCCCTTAGTCAGTCCCCAGGGTGGTGGCCCTCCCACAGCGACCATGCAAGGCATACGCCCAGGTCCAAAAGACAGCACCAGCCCGGGGAAATGTGGGTCACGTGGCCACCTGCTCCCAAAGCCGAAGGCTTACCAACAAACCCTCCTCCCAAGCAGGGAGTTTCCTGCCCAGGCTGAGATGCTGCATGCAGCCATAAAAGCCTGCGTCTGCTGTGTGGTGGCAGCTGCTTTTTATGGGGACAAGGGCCAGAGCAGGGCTATTAAGATTTTTATGGACAGGAAAGAGACTTTAAAAGGGAGCTGCTGCAAGGGAAGGGGGAAAGCCAGGGTTCCCTTCCCCCAACCCTTTGCGAGAAGGCTCCCCCGTGCAAGAGCTGCTGCAGCTGCCCCTCTGTGCACATCGCTGGGCTGCGCTCCGGGGATAACCCGGAGGCTTCGACCGGTTGTGAAGCATCAAACCTTCGCCTCATGAGCACAATACAACGAGCAGCACGGGAGCGGCCTGCTGGAATCTGAGCGGGAGCAGGAAACGATGCCCTCCCCTTGTGTCTGGGAGTCTCTCTCCCTCCTTTGCTCCAGGTGACATAACAACTTCCTGAAAACCACTGATGCGCAAAGCACGCTCAGACCGTGCGGGAGATGGCTGTCCTTCCCCGGGGATCTGCCTCCCTTCCCACCTCATCAGCTCCCCTTTGAAATCCGAGGCTAATCTACTATGAGCCCTGCCCAACGCCCCATGTGCAGATGCTGGGATCCCTTGCGCACCCTTCACTCCTTGCCCCTGGGAGGCATAGAACAGCTTTGCGCCGACGTGAGGAAATAGACAAGCAGCAACAGATGATTAGATCAGGGTCACCACACAGAGGACACAGGAGGAAGGCCGTAAACACTCACAAGCTGCTGGAGGAAACGGCTAAATCAAAATGAAAACGCACCTCTCCAGAAATAGGTTCAAACTTGAAGGTGTTCGGTTTCTGCACAAAGCTAGAGCTTGCAGGGCTTAGAAAGGGGAAAATGGGATGCCCTAAGCTGTACAGACTTGGTCTTATTGATACTACTGCAGTGCTTAGAGGCCCCGATTCAGATTGCCAATACAGCTGGGTGGGAAACAATTTTCCCAGCCCCAGAAAGTCTTTGTCATTACAATGTTTCCATCCCAAATCGGGGCAAACCCGAGACCTTTCAAGGTTTTTTAACAAATAAACAGACATCCCCTGTTCCAGCCATTGGCCCGCTGATTAGTGCCCTCACCTGGGATGGGGAGACCAGCACAGCAGGGATCTGAACTTGGGACCCCTATTCTGTGACTATGCTGGGGTGGCTCTCGCCGGCACACCTGGTGGAGCTGTCCTTCTTTGTACACACAGTGAAGTATTCATTGAGCAAAAGAGAGAGATTAAATCTAGAGCTCAGTGGTTAAGACACTCACGTGGGACGTGGGAAAATGGTAGATCAGAGACTCTAAGGTCCTGATTTACTGTTTTCCCACCTCCCGAGTGAACGCTCTAGTCAGTGGGCTACTGGTTACTTTGGGATGGGTCTCTTTGCATCGATGCAGAGAGGCAATAATGCCTTTCCTGGAACTGATGCCTATGGTCCTGCAGGGGGATGTTGCGAAGGAAAACGCCGTGCATTAGTATGAGTTATTGTGTCTCGTTGGCCTTCAAGGTATTTTTGGGGCTGCATTTAGGTTAAATTTCCAGAAATGTGGGCATCCCTGCTGTGCTAGGGATGGGGCTATACACCAATTCTGTGGGGCTATGCACCAATTCTGTGGCTGCTGTGTAAACGCTCTTCGTGTAATGTCCGCCGAGTCTTGCCTGCCAGGCATAAGGCAGCTGCATCAGTGCTGGATGGAAGGCAAACAGAGCTCCTCACCCCAGGCCAACCCGAACTTGTCTGGGAGAGTTCAGTGCACCCTCCCCACATCTCTCCATGCATCCTCGTCTGGGTCACGAATGATGTTCCCTTCGCAGCAGAAGGCCTTGCATCTCTCTCTCCAGTTGCCTCTCACTCAGTCGTACCCTGCATCGATTCCTATCTGGGCTGGCTGTGGTCGTACCATAGAAGCTGCTCGCCCCTACATGGAGCTGAGATGTTTCCAGGCTGTTCCTCTAACTTCTGGCACCTTGAATTCACTGCAGTCTCTGACCCTGCAGGCCATTCAGCGCATCCTCCTGGAGCTTTTCTCCAGGATGCGGTCCAATCACAGCTCCACTCCTCCTCACCCGGCTGGTGCTGCTCTCTGATGACTCCTCTTCTGTGGCATCCCATGGTGTTGAGCTCGCTGATCTCCTTTTTTTAATCCACCTGCTCCCCTTAGTACCTCAGACTTCAACTTGAGTTGCTATTGCTGCATGGCTTATCCCCCCCCCCCCCGGTGAAGGATGCCCAGCTTCTCTCAAAACCCTTAGTGATGCCTCCCTGTGCCTTCTCTCTCAGCCCCCCCCTCCCGACCCTACATCTCAGCATCCACCTCTTCTCAGTTCTACTCGGTTTGTAGGACTTTTGCGTCTCATTTGGAAGGACTATCGACACACATTATTACTGGCACTCCAAGCCAATCACGTTACACTGATGAGCTGAGCTGCTCCATTAAAGGTGGGCACGAATGGAAGTTCCTAGCTAATCAGACTGCGCCTGTCTTCTTTGTGCGGATGCTGTGTAATTAAGGAGGCATACGGTGCTGTAATCAGGGCTGGCCAAGGGTGCACAGCGAGAGGACATTGAATCCAGCGTGGCCAGGACCTTCCAGGAAAAGCACCAGACAGGAAAAAAGGCTGCGGCTTTTCTGCTGTACTTTCAATTAAAGAGTTTGATTGAGGCAGGCAACGCAGTGCAAGGGGGGATGTAAAGTGCAATCAGGGCTCGATGCACCCTGTGAGAGCTCACATCAGAATGGTTCAAGCTCAGACCTCATCTGCTGTTTTCCTCTCTGAACAGGAATTCAGTCCTGGTGGAAGGGGACAGACCTGAAGTCACATAGGTATTGGTCACATTTGTACCCACAAAGCAGGGATGGCAGGGTCCCGCCCCCAGCCATGCCTCACCGCTGACCTAACAAACCCAACTCGATGGGCCAGTGGGAACAGCAGGCTGACAGACCATTTAATCTTTGGCCCCTCTACAGCATCTGCCAGGCAGAGGCCATTTGCAGAGATACGAGCTAGTGAGGTGGCAAACAGAGATTATTGCCAATCTCGTTAACAACGACATGCATTACTGGAGTGCCTTCTGAGAGCAGAGGGCTGCTGGGCTGGGCGCTGTACAAATATCGAGCAAGAGGCAGCTGCTGCCCCACAGGAGCTTACAATCAACAAGATGGCTGAGAAACTGAGGCACCAAGCAATGACGTGACTTGTCCAAAAGGCAAACAACAGGTCAGCAGCAGAACCAGGAATAAAACCCAGCTCTCCTGACTCCCATTTCAGGGCTCTGTCCACCAAATCACACTGCCTTCCCTGCAATGCAAACCCTCCTTGTTTTGCTGCTACATCATAGCCTGGGCCCTGTTGTCTGTTTCATCTGTCCCCCTTCTGGTTTCAGAATCGGAGATAATTAGTTCCCCGGGAACTCTCTTTTCACCTGCTTGGTGACCCTTTCAGTATCTGGAAAGATAATGGAGCAATTAATCAAGCAAGCAATTTCAAACACCTAGAAGCTAATAAGGTGATAAGTGACAATCAACCTGGGTTTGTCAAGAACAAATACTGTTGAACCAACCTCATAGCTTTTCTTTGCCAGGGTAACAAGCCTTATGGATGGGGGGAAGCAGTAGATGTGGTATATCTTGACTTTAGTAAGGCTTTTGATCTGTCTTGCATGACTGTCTCATAAACAAACTAGGGAAATAAAACCTAGATGGAGCTACTATAAGGTGGGTGCATAACTGGTTGGAAAACCGTTGCCAGAAAGTCGTTATCAGTGGTTCACAGTCAAGCAGGAAGGGCACATCAAGTGGGGTCCCGCAGGGATCAGTTCTGGGTCCGGTTCTGTTCAATATCTTCATCAGTGATTTAGATAATGGCATGGAGAATACCTTTATAATGATGATACCAAGTTGCAAGTGCTTTCGAGGATAGGATTAAAATTCAAACTGATCTGGCCAAACTGGAGAAATGGTCTGAAGTAAACAGGATGAAATTCAATAAGGACAAATGCAAAGTACTCCACTTAGGAAGGAACAATCAATTGCACACATACACATACATGAACAATTCAACACGTACAGACTGGGAAATGCCTACCAAGGAAGGAGTACTGGGGAAAGAGATCTAGGGGTCATAGTCCATCACAAGTTAAATGTGAGTCAACAGCATAACACTGTTGCCAAAAAAAAAAAAAAAAAAAGGAGCGAGCCCATGGTTCTGGGCTGTATTAGGAGAAGTGGTGTAAGCAAGAACAAGAAGTAATCTTTCTGCTCTACTCCGTGCTGCTCAGGCCTCAGGCGGAGTGTTGTGTCCAGTTCTGGGCGCCGCATTTCAGGAAAGAGACGGACAAACTGCAGAAAGTCCAGAGAAGAGCAAGAAAAATGATTCAAGGCCTAGAAAGCCTGGCCTGGGAGGGGAGGTGGGAAACTGGGGTTGCTTCATCTAGAGAAGACTGGGCTGAGGCCACTGTTCAAGCAGCACCAATGGCAGCACTGCTCTGTCCCGGGAACATCGTCTGGGAGCTTCCCGTGCCACTGTAGTGACAGGGATAAGGAGTGAGTTGGGCCAGGCTGTGTCCTACCCTTAGCATCTCTCCCTTTCTCTCTGTGCTCAGCCAGGCCCTCATCTCCCCTTCCACTGCCAAGGCCTCCACTTCCCTCTCATCCCCGATCCATGCTTTCAGCTCCCCTCCCACCTCCTTTCTCCGTTGCTGTCCCAAATCCCTCCTTCCCAGGGGCCTCTATGCCCCTCTCTGATCCTCTTGGCCCATGGCTGCTGCTCAGGCAGAGGTTGGATTGAAGGGGAAGAAGAGAAGAAGTGGTATTTTCACCAGACCCTCCCACAAACAAGACTCATCTCTCTCACCAAACTGGACCCACCTGAGATGCCAAGATGCCATTCACAGGATACAGCCATTCCTCTTCTTCCCGGCATGTGCCGAACAGCAGTGAAAGAACTAATAGCCTAAAGTCATTGGGCTTCAGAGTCAACACCACACTGAGCTGAATAGGAGCACATGGCTTCTTTCAGAGATGCTGTTTCAGGCTGTCTGCAGACTCAGGCAGACGTTGCTGCATCTGTGACATAGTACAGCAGCCACCAGAGGAAAGTACCAGTCGGCTGCGTTGCTGTGAATCGACCTGATCCCATGTTTTCGCTTAGTCACCAAGGGATCCTTTGCCCCTCACTAACTCTCTCTCTCTCTCTGTCTCCCTTAGAGCCCTGCCTCCCTTTATGTTGGGTCCTCAATCTCCATCCCTTGCCAGGGCCCCTACTGTCCGCACCCCCCGAGATACCACATCTTTCTTTCCCTTTCCATCTGCTCACGGGCTGGTCTCTTCCCTGTTCCTCCAAGACACTTCACCTGGGGGCATGTGGACGTCTCAGTCCCCTGTGCCAGCTGTGTCCTGGGCCTGCCATGCTATACCATGCCGCTGAAATTCACCGGCACTGACAGCCGCTAACCACTCCACAGCCACCAGGCAAGAAGATGAATCAGTCATTATGCATCTGAACAAATAGATTTCATATTCCAATGGAGAGATCTGTCAGCAGCTCCCACTCCACCCGGAAGAGTCCTTTCCTAATGATCCCAGAGGCAAGCAGCTGCAAAAACGTAGAGTACCGGTGCTTAATGAGAGTTTAATGGAGACGCTATCAGGGGCAGTCACACAGAGAGGGAACGATTAGGAGCCATTAGCCCAGCAGAGTGGCCTGGCCCAGTTCTGCATGAGCATCACTGCTGAGGGTTAGCGGCTGTGGGCTATTAGAAGAGAAACACTAGGCACACTGGATGGCGTCTTCAGAAGCTGTCTCCGCATTCAAATGGAGAAGAAAAACCATTAGACCCACACCCCCAGTGGGGATACAGGCAGTGGTGTCTGATGTGCATTTTTAACGGAGATCCTCCCCGGAAGAAGGGCTACTCAGAGCGATGGGAATGCAGTCTTTCTATTGCTGGTGCCTCTGCTTACCGACTGCAGACCCCACGCTCTGCAGACCATAGTTGATTTTGGCACTGGTTCCTCCCCAGTTGACCCCATTTCCTCAATCTTATTCCAACCACCCTCAGGCCTTAAAGTGATCCTTTCACTAGAGTAATGCATGTGGCTTCCCTTGGCTTGGAGCCTTGCTCCTCAGTCAGCAGAAGGGAGCCGATTCCGTCACCATTCTTCCCAAACCACCCAGGACTCACTCCGCAGCCACCAGCCTAGAGAGCGAGGGAGCAGGGTCAGAACGGGACCCCAGCAACGTCCGCGTTCTGTTTCTGCAGCCTGCCGTGCCATACTGTAACGTGCTGACTAGGGTGGAGAGGTGCCACTGCTCTCTACTGGCTGCATTCAGAACTGCTCAGCTGCATGTCAAAGGCCCTATATCGCCACCAGTTGAGATCCTCTCTTGAGTAAAGGGAGTGTGTGATTTGGAAAAGGAAGGTTTAGGCCCCGTCCCCACTGTGACGTGAAGGTCCAACTGGCTGTGCCATGCTGGATGATTCACTGCCAAGGCTTATTTCTATTGCTCTCCAAAGGGAAAAAGACACAACGTGCACACTGAAGAACCACTGCTGAAAAGCCATCATAGGGCTGCAATACGGTCCACCCATTGAATCCTAGCCCCACGCTAAAGGGAGGCGTGCTGGGGTGAGAGGCCTCACAACGGCAGAGAAGGGGTTAAAGGCAGCTGATGGGCCCAGCTAGCTCCGCCCCACTATACCTGCAGCCAGTGCCAAGCCTGAAGGGAGAATAAAAAGAGAGAGCCCGGCTCAGTTCAGGGCCAGCAGCTCAGGGGGCCAGGAATGAGGATGGAGCATGGTCTGGAGGAACTCTTGGCTGCAGAACAGCAGAGAAATGAGCCTGCAAGAGCAATGAGACCCCGAGCACCGAGCGAGGCATGAGCAAAAGACTATTTGGGAACCGGACCTGCGGGCGGTGACCGGTGGCCCTTCATGGTTGTAAAAATGATATCTGTGGCCCTCGAGCCAAAAAGGTTGGGAACCCCTGTGCTAGCCAATCTAATGGTCCTTTCTAGCCTTAAAATCTATTGATCTAGGAAAGTACGATCCTAAATAGGGATGATTTCCCGATTAGTGGCTGCATCTATCCATCTGTCTCTCAGACCTGCCACAGATGTTGCAATACCCACCATATCTTATCATCGTAACTGTCTAGATACTCCTAGAAGATCATGTGCATCTTATCCAACTATGGTGCCATAGCTCCAGATACAGCTACCATAGACGCACACTGTCTGCTTACTGCGACACAGCGTTCCTCGTCTAGACTAGAGTGCTGTGTTCATTTACATACCTCGTAACTAGACCCTCTCCTGCCTCCATGGTAGATCCACTGTACTCAATGCCATATTCCGCTCAGATAGGTTTCAGTGTCGTTGTCTGAAGTTTGCAAACGATGGCGTCTTTGCCTCCTGCTTACTTCCCCTTACATTTCTAAGACCTCTGCCTGTCTAGAGGGACGGCAGCCATTTTGCTCCCGCAGTTGCTGCAGCTTGTTACAGAAGGAGGCCAACACCATGCTCTCTCCTGCGGACTTCATGTTTCTCCACCATTAGGATTTGTTCCCAAAGGGTACGTCAACGCTACAAGCTGTGATTCCCTGTTTGCACAGACATACTTTTGCTAGCTCTCATGGGAACCAGCTTGCTAAAAATAGAACTGGCGCCAGCACGGTTGCCAGGGGCTTTGAACGCCGCACAGCGATAGACGCACTTTTGCTGACTCAGTTTGAGCTGAGAACAGGTGGGTCTAATTAGTTCTGAGGTAGGGCTATGAGCAGGGCTTCACCATCTCCCTGAAACAGAGGAAGCTAGGGACTGGGACAGAGAAGGGAAAAACCCGAGGAACAGCCAGACTTGGAGAGAAAGGCGAGACTGAGGTTTATCTTTTGCTGTTTTCACTTACGTAAACAATAAAAGCCAAGTCCAGACAGCGAGGAAGATGGCCCTGTACACAGTGTGTGCCAGCTCTGTTCAGAGATGGGTGGAACTCCACCTGCTTTCTTACATGCTTCATGATTTATGTGAGCCTTCCTGCTGAATATCTGCTGTCTTCAGGGACCTCTCATCTATGATCCTGTGTTAATGGGGCCAGTATTGTGAAGGGAATTCAGAGAAGGGCAATCGAGATGAAAGAGTTAAAGGGGCTGATTTATAGGGACAGAGCTAAAAGATGAGTAAGAAGGGAGTTAACTGCCTGCAATCATTTGAAAGGTGGGAGGAGGGTGGGGGGCCAGCAGAGGGTCCACTTGGAGGAGTGGGATGAAATCAAGCAAAGAAAAATTGAGTCTGACTATCAGGAAATGCTTTCTGTCACTGGGGAATGCTCTCCCAAAGCAAAGGGAGGGGACCCCGTTGCTCGAGATTTATACAGCTAGCCTGGAAAATTGGAGAAGAATACACGGCAAGGAAAAAACCTACCCTGGCTCCCAGAAATAGCCTGATTGGACTGCTCCATCTCCAGTGTCCATAGGTCACCACCATTCCTGCCGCTCATGTGGGGAGGACACCATGGGGCAGAGAGCAACTGTTCTGCGTTCCCACAGATACAGACGGGAAGCCTTGGTTGTGATGTTAGAGTTGGTCTGCACTTGGAAATTAAGTTTGACCCAGCCACATCGCTCGGGGTGTGAAAAATTCACCTAAGTTCCTGGGTCGACAGTGCTGTGCGTTCTTCTGTCAACCTAGTTACTGCCTCTCGGGGGGTGTTGGGGAGGTGGATTCACTAGAGCTGGGGAGAACCCCTTCTGTTGCTGTCTGACTGTCTAGACTGGAGCCCTGCAACTGCGCCGCTGTAGCATTTTACGTGTAGACATAGCCTCAATCTCTCGGTCTCTGCATCCTCCGCTGGGCCCCCATCTTCGGAGCACCTGAGCCCAGCTGGGAGCAAATCCAGCAGCATCAGAGGAGGTGCGTGGACTCTTCCAGAGATGGAGATCAGGGAAAGTTCTGCTTGATTTCTCTACGTCAGTACAAACAAGGGGACAATAACGCTGTCGCTGCGTTTTCTTTGAGGGACCTGGCCATTTCCGGTCTGTTAGGGGGTCGTCCTGCACAGAGATACAGGGGCATTTGTGCTGATGCAGTCTGAGCTTAGAATGAGCCTCTCTAGGCAGGTTTGAATGGGAGAACATGCCCCAGCTCGAAATGACAGTTCCCCTGTGCTTCCTTCCCCGCTACATGCAGACCTTATGTCCCAGAGGCACTGCGTGTGCTGCCTCCCGCTGCCCAAGCCCTGTACTGTTTCCCTGGACACGTGCTCTCCCCCTTCCACCCCTGCCACGATAATACTCAGCCCTCATAAAGCACTTTCCAGCCTCATGGTCCTGTACAGTACAACTAACCCTCATGATCCCCACAGAAGAACCTCAGTAATATCACCCCCATTTTACAGATGGGGAAATCAAGGCACAGAGATTAAGTGACTCACCCAGGAGGAACCAGCAGGTCAGTGGCAGAGCTGGGTTTGGAACTCACTAACTCCCTGAGCCGTGCTCTAACCACTAGACCTCTCTCCCTCCTTTTCCTCCAGCAATGACCTCCTAGACTGTAAACTCTCCAGACCGCCCACACTGTCCCTTTTCTCCCAGGGCACTCACGGCGTCACCGGACAAAGCTCAGATGGCCCCGTGTCATGTCAGTTCTCACCTCCATGGTCTCAGCTGACTGTATGCCTAGCCTTCCCTTGATTTCATTCTCTGTTTCTCAGTCTCTTTAGCTAGGTTGAGCTAAAATTGCAGAGCATCCCCTTCTGGGGATAGTGACTCGGGCAGGGTGGAAAGGCAGGGAGAACAGGTCCTCTTACCCTGCGTGGGTTAGTAACTAACAGAATATTGGTGTACTCCAATCAGCAACCCCTCTTCCTTTGATAAGTGCATCCATTTCCTCCATGAGCCCTGTTGGTGGCCTGTCTCTTATCTAATAGGCTTTTTCCACCCCTTTTTGCAGCATCTCTCTCACCCCCCCCACCCTAGAGCCGTCTCATTTCCATGGTTACCCCTTACCTTTAAGAAATACATTTTTCCAAGCCCTGTGTGTGATTCCAGTGTTTTGCCCTCTGCACAGAACTATTTCCCTGTGAAGTGGCACTAATTGAGCATGAAATGCTCTGCATCTAAATTACACCATAATTTATACAGCGCTAAATGGCTGTGAGCCGTAATTTCAAGTGCTAGGAACAAGCCCCTCCTTGGAAACGGTCTGGCAGCATCTCTCCCATGCATTCGTTCTACCCTGACTCAGGAAGGGAGCTCCAAGGCAGCACCTGCTGATGGGATTTAAAGACCAGCCCTTACCAAGAAAGAGAAACTCAGTCAAGGAATCGCAAACAGGAGGAGCAGATATTTAGATGCCTCATTTCCCATCCCAGGGTGGAGAGGCCCCTCCAGCACAGGTATTGTTCCAGGCCTGTCGATCCAGTGACAGCATGGATAGACGTTGCGCAATCCATACCCACAACCTGGCCGTCCCTGCCAACGCTCCGCTGCACTACAGCGCTCATCAAGTCACAGAGTGGCGTACAAGCCCTAACCATCTCCCTACAACTGGGTTAAACCTCCGGAGAAGTCCTAGGCTTTTATCCCACATCTGGGGACGCGGTCGGGTCCTATTTACACTTAACCATGTCCCCAGAGTCATCCGACAGGACCTTTGTTACTTCTGCGACTAAGCATCCATCTAAAGTCCTGATTCTCAAACTGTGGGTCACGGCCCCTAAGGGGGATCGCAAGGCAGTTACGTGGGCCTCGCAAGCTGTGAGCCCCAACTCTGGCCAGGCGTGGGGCTGTGAGCCTCCCTAATTCCTCCCAGCAGAGGAACATGGGGGTAGGGGAGGAGCAGTGACACATAGATACTGTTCACCCATCCCCAGAGTTCCTCCATGCCCCGCCATGAAGCTGTGGGGGGAGAACAAGGAGCAACGCCAGGGCTCCCTGCCTGCAGGTCACATTCCCCACCCGGGCTGGGCTGTGAGAAGAGCACCAGGAGCTGCTGCTCCACGCCCTCCCTTACACAGCCCCGTGGGGAAAGTGAGCGGGACACGGAGCCCTGACATTGCTCCTCGCTCCCCCCTCACAGCTCCCTCGGGAGCAGGCGGCAGTGGAGGCAAACAGCACTACCAGCCGCTCTGTGCTGTTACCTCAGGTGGGCACAGGAGGGGGTGCAAAGGGAGACAAAGGGAGAGTGGGGAGCCCCTGGGGGCCGGGATGAAGGGGGGCATCCCTGGGGACATGGGGCGGTTGCACTGAGTCCACCCCTTAATCTGTGCTTGGGGCGTAAGACAGAGGTGCCAACAGCTTGTGCTCTCCTGAAGCGAGAGCCTCAGCACAGATATCTTTCCCACTTAGCAACATGCTGTCAAATTACCCCAGGGGGGTGCATTAACTCCCCAAGTCTGGATTGTTTTACCCAACAAACCAGGGACTGCTGCAACAGGAACAGATTCGGCTGCTCCCGAGTGCCACCGAAATCTGCTCCCACTGAAAACTCCCCTGTCCCAGGTAACCTGAGACAAAACCAGTGCCCCACAGCACCGTCGCATGCAATGCAGAGGCACCGGCGTGCCCTGCGGGGGTTGGGCCAATTGCATTATAGGTGTGTACGGGGAGAGACATAGATGGGCAATGCCTACCAGCGGCACTCACTGGGAAGGATGGACTCCTGGTTTAGGGGCTGTGCCAGGACATTGCAGCAGAACCCTAGCGTGTTGTTTAGAATGCAGCCCTGCCCCAGTCTGGTCTATGGAGTGGGTCTTAGTCCATTTCAGAGTGGGACAGGCTTTTGCCTCACACAAAGGGCCCTCATCTGCCGGCACGTCACTCAGGTCCAACAAATGCAGCTTGTCACCTCAAGGCCCCAGCTCCCAGCATGCCAGGAAACCTCTGACTTCCACAGATCCCTGAAGACATTTCACTCTTAGGCCCATCCGTTCTGCTCCAGCCGACCTGGAGTTACAAACTCAACCCTGAAGAAATGCCACCGCCTCTGACAGGCTACGTGGCGAGGAAACACAGTGCCTTTGGTGAAGATCCATTTTTAAATGGAAACTGGGAAGAGAGCGGCGCCAGTAAGGGGAAGAGGTCTGTTGTATCTTCATTGGAACAGAACATGGTGCTTTTTTGCTTCAGCATGACTGTGTGTGCTGGCAGCCGGTCACACGCAGAGTGCCCTGGAGGTCGGTCCTGGGGCTGGTTTTGTTCAGCATCTTCATTAATGATCTGGAGGACGGGGTAGATTGCACCCTCAGCAAGTTTGCAGATGACACTAAACTGGGAGGAGTGAAAGATATCCTGGAAGGGAGGGAGAGGATACAGAATGACTTAGACAAATTGGAGGATTGGGCCAAAAGAAATCTGGTGAGGTTCAACAAGGACAAGGGCAGAGTCCTGCACTTAGGACAGAAGAATCCCATGCACAGCTACAGACCGGGGGACCAACGAGCTAGGCAGCAGTTCTGCAGAAAAGGATCTGGGGGTTACAGTGGATAAGAAGCTGGATAGGAGTCAGCAGTGTGCCCTGGTTGCCAAGATGGCTAATGGCATATTGGGCTGCATTAGTAGGAACATTATCAGCAGATCGTGAGAAGTGATTATTCCCCTCTATTCAGCACTGGTGAGGCTGCATTTGGAGTCTTGTGTCCAGTTTTGGGCCCCCCACTACAAAAAGGATGTGGACAAGTTGGAGAGAGTCCAGCGGAGGGCAACAAAGATGATGAGGGGGCTGGAGCACAAGACTTATGAGGAGAGGCTGAGGGAACTAGGCCTGTTTAGTCTTCAGGAGAGAAGAATGAGGGGGGATTTGATAGCAGCCTTTAACTACCTGAAAGGGGATTCCAGGGAGGATGGAGCTAGGCTGTTCTCAGTGGTGGCAGTGACAGAACAAGGAGCAATGATCTCAAGTTGCAGTGGGGAAGGTCTAGGTTGGACATTAGGAAAAAGTTTTTCCCTAGGAGGGTGGTGAAGCACTGAAATGGGTTACCTAGGGAGGCGGTGGCATCTCCATCTTTAGAGGTTTTTAAGCTGAGGCTTGACAAAACCCTCACTTGGATTATTTAGCTGAGGTTAGTCCTGCTTTGAGCAGGGGGTTGGACTAGATACCTCCCTTCCAACTCTAATATTCTATGATTCTATGTCACCCAGAAACACAGCACAAGTTGAAATACAGATATAGCAAACATATCCATAACTTCCAGTACAAATATGATACATACACATAAACAATATCATCATACTGAGCAAATTATAACCTTTCTAATGGTACCTAACATGGCCTATTCCATATGAATTACTGTAAATTTGAAATATTGATGTTAGATAATATCGTAAATGGTTCCCCTAATCCAGACAGTGCCACAAAAATTTCATGAAAAAAATAAAATAATCACACCTCTAACTGACATTATGATACTGGCAAAAGTTTCTAGTGTAGATCTGGCCTTAGCCCAGTAGCAATGCTGGATGTTTTTATCCATCCATAGATTCTCAGGCCAGAAGGGACCATAGTGACCATCTAGTCTGACAGGCCAGAAAATTTCCAAGAAATAATTCCTCTTGAAACTAAAGTGGATCTGTTACAAAAATATCCAATCTTGATTTTAAAATGATCAGTGATGGAGAATCCACCATGGCCCTTGGTAAGTTGTTCTCATGGTTAATTGCCCACATTCAGAAATGTGTGCCTTATGTCCAGTCTGATTTTGTCACCCTTCAGCTTCCAGCCATTAGATCTTGTTATGTCAGGAAAGCTGCTCGCAGTTTCTCTTAGCAATGAGTTCTAGTCGATGAAAGAACCATAACCCTGAAGGACCAAGGAAGGCATTTCCCACTACACCAGTGTGATTTTGATAAGAATAATAGCATACTTATTTGTAAGTTACCCTAGCAACAGACATGATGCGTGATCCCAGCTCCTCTCTGCTCTGATAGCATCACATCCCAAGGTCAGGTGGATGTCAGCTCTCATGATCATGCTTGATGAAAGCTTCTCAGCTAAATACATAAGGCTAAACAAACCAAGAGGAATTCTGAACTCTTGTTTCCACCGACTGGAATACATGCTGCAGAGGACAGTCCTTCCGCTTCATATAGAGCCCACGTTACACAAGAAAACATCAGTAGTCGTTGACGAGGGGAAGAATTACCTAGTGGTTAAAACACTGGACTAGGGTACATACAATCTTCATTCGTCTGCAACTCTGACACCAACTCCTTGCATGACCTTGAGCAAATCCTTTAATTGCTCCGTACACCTCAGTTGCCCTATCTGCACAAGCAGCATATAATATTTCCCTACCTCGCAGGGATAAATGTTTGGATGTGCTCAGCCAGTAAAGTGATAGAAACTAGAGCTGTAACAAGTTATGTGGTATTTGTGGCTGTGTCAGAGTAGCAGTGTCAACAGAGTTCTACACTGACCCAAATAAAGAACTGAGGATGAAAGCACAAAGCCCTGGAAACCTGAATGGTTGCTCAGCTGTGCTCTGAAAATTCATAGACAAGTGTCAAGGAACTATCCTGGGAAATCAGCTTTTCCCTTCTAGCGATGTTGTGGCAAACGGTCAAGAAAATGGTCATGCCTTTTTGGTGGGACAATTTTTCCACCAATGTTTCAGATCCTTTCGCTTTTTTTGTGCAGTTTCACAAACTGTGATTTTGCACCAAAACCAGAGACTCATGGTCTCTTTGAGGGAGAAAAGTGTTCCTCATCAGAGCTAACCTTCTAAATGAAAAGTCTCAACATCTTTGCAGTTTTCACGTCACTTTTGCAGTTGGATTTTTTTTTTAAAGCCAAAATGAAAGGTAAAAATTGCATTATGGAAGGTTCCATGGTTTTGGGTAGGGATTGTCTTTTTACTGTATGCGTGTGTACAGTTCCTGGCACAATAGGGCCCTGGTCTTGGACGGGTGCCCCAATATACTATTGGAATAAAATAATAAAAATGTCTTACTGCCCAGCATCAAGATTATGTGGGTGTGATTCTTCTCTTATACTAGTTTGACATTTAGGGCGGGTCAGTTTTGATAGAACATTGAGTTTTCAGCAGAACAAAATCTTTGGTTGGAAGACTGAAAATGTTTGGCTGAAGACTACATTTTAATTATTATTGTTATTTTGGCTATTTTTGCCCCAAAATGTAGATTTTGATTGCCGAAAATAAGAACTTTTGCGGTTTTGGGTTTTTTTTTTCTGATTAAACAGCCACATTTTCTACTGGAAATTTTTCCCCAATCAAAAGCAATGTTTTGCTTTCATTGAAATTTTCCACCAGAAAACAAGCAAATCCCCATTTTCCAACAGTCAGCAATAAAGGCTCTTCCTTTGAGTCAGTCCTTATGGCTTCTTCTCCAGACAACAGTCTGATAAGGGTTTTCACTCACTCTATGGCCACGCGCTTTGAAGTTAGCGCTCTTCATTTGCATTTCCCAGGTACCAGTCAAGCTTGATGGGTAATTTTTAGTCACAGGGATGGATATGCACAATGTAAATGTAATTCTGGGGTTATAAGCAATGTAAATGTCATGTAACAGCCAACAACAATCTTTCATTAGTTTTCATGAAGTTTACACATCAACCATCGTCTCATTTTCTCTATTGCTACCATAGCCAAATGGCTTGGTACAGGGTTAATCATATTCTCCTGTTGTCTCATTGGCCTTTCCTTCAAGGCCTTGTATGGGGAAAAACCCACAGATCTACATTTTCTATGTCTGATGCTCATGAAGAGCGGTGGCAATATTTCATCCCAGTTACTAACTATGCTGTTTATTCTCTTCCCGAATCTGGGGCACACCACATGACCTGCTAATGGTGAATCAAGACCAATCCAGAGTACCTCTAACTGGCGGGGCAGGTTCCAGTGGAACATACAAGCTGCCCTTGATGTAGAACATACCATCCTAGTTCCGTGGTTAGAGTTTTGAGAAAACAACTAGATTCCCAAAAAGTAGTTTTTCTATCATTCCCTCAGCAAATAAGGGATCATCCTTAAATCACCCAGTGCTCTCTGGTTGCTCAGAAGGGCTAACGATCAGAACTGTAAGGGGGAAAGTTGACACCAATTCTGCCAGTTCCATAGTTAAGATTGTGTTGGAGCTGTGGAATCCACCTTAACTCTGTATATCTGGGATTTCAGAGGGTTAAGTTGGTGTTACCAGAACTCCTCATTTCCTGGCTCTCAGAGGTGTAAATCTGATTACTCCACACAATCTGGAAAGGCCTGAGGCACCACTTATGATGACCTTAACTCTGCTTTAACAGTGTTGGTGGGCATTTAATGAGAGTAAAGCTCTCTGCTCTGTGATTCCTTGCATCACCCCTCATGATAGCTTTACTCAATTTTTTTTTAAATTTGTAACCCTCCAATGCTCTGGGATGGTAGCTGATCTCAAGGAAAGATTGTATATTCTTGCTACTGTATATTTAAAGAAATCATTTATCTTCAGCACTATCCTTTCCCTCCTGAACTGCTCCTTCCACCCCTGGCTCTTCCAGCAGACCAATCAGTTCTTCTTCAGTCTTCTGATACTCTTAAAATATTTCTTATTCCTTGCTTTTATGCCTTTGGCTATTTGCTCATTGAACGTCCTCTTAGCCTTCCTAAGCTCCATCTTACATTTGATCTGCTGTAGCACAAGCTCTGCTAGGGCTGGATTTTCCACTTTTCTCAGTTTGGCTTGATTTGTTCCAGAGGGGTCGCCGTGTCAGTCTGTACACAGCAAAAACAATGAGTCTTGTTGCACCTTAAAGCAGAAATTTGTTAGTCTTGAAGGTGCAAGAGGACTCTCGTAGTTTGGCTTGAATAACCTCCAGTGCCTTGTCATTTAACCATCTTACCATTTCCAGCCTCCTTTCTCCTTTAGGGGAACGCATGCCTCCCGGGACTGTTATAAGAATGGTGCTTAAATTGCCTCAATTTCAGTTCTGAGTTTTTTTTTCATTATTATTTATAGGACCGTAGTGTCTAGATACAGCCACCCAAAGCGGGGCCCTTTGGGCTAGTGGCTTCACAGACAAGTGAGAGGGTGAGAGGCAGGCCTTACCCCCGGGAGCTAAATATTTAAATAGAGAGAGCATCCAGGGACAGAACCCAGGTCTGCAGCCCCATCTAGTCCAGGTGGCCTCCAAAGTTTTATCAAGCACAGGATGTCCTAGCTCACAATCTCCTGTGCGAGCCACTAGACAGCACTCCCTCCCCAAGTGAGGGGTAGAAATTCGGGTCACCCGATGCCCCCTCGCTTTCCGTCACCATTGGATAACACTGCCTCCCCAGCTTGGAATCCCCCTTCCCCCACACATTGACCCCTTCCCACACCAAGGTCTGGCACAGCTGCTTGGAAATGCTCGTCCCCCTGAAGTGCTGGGAAACATTCTCCTGAAGATCTGGTTCTGAAGAGGCTACAGATCACCCACGGCCCGCTCCAAGAGCACGCGTGCTTGCCCGCAACTCAGAAGAATCCGCCATCTGGTCCAACCCGGGGCCTGGAAACGTTAATTTGCGCTGTAATGACCATGATCCAACATCGGCCAACAGGAAAAAGGCTCTGAGTCCGTGTCGGGGAAACCGGAGTGCCAGGGAGGGCTGATCCGAGTGAGTAACAGCATGCCAGCGGCCCCAGTGCATGAAGTGTCTGCTCAGTGGGCAATTTATGTGCAAGCTCTGGAGCTGTCACAGCTGTTATCACAGAGTCTGTCCGGAGGCAAAGGCTTTGGTTTATTTCAGTCTGAGCTGAGTGAATATTGGGCTGGTAACAAACTCTAGATTGACAGCCATGGAGCCTGTTCTCCCGAGGCCAGGATTAATGTAGACAGTAAGATCTCTGCACTGCCTCCACCAGCCCCGCCCCACAAGTCCTCCCTGGGAGTTGGAAAGGGGTGCCTATCCCGGGCTAGTTGTTCTGAGCCTCTCTGCCGAGACTCACCAAGTGCAGGGGAGGCAGCCTGAACTGTGCAGAAATTGGATGTTTCACTTTGGGGGGTGTTGAGTGATTTTGAAACGTCTTCCATTCTGGAACGGAACAAATCCAAAACGTTCCCCAGAAATCAAAACCCCGGTGCAAAACTGAGCTCAGGTTGGACAGATTGTTTGGTTCCCATTTTACCTTTTTGCTATTATATTTGAGACTACCCCTTTAAAATCATAGAGTCAGAGAATATTAGAGTTGGAAGGGACCTCAGGAGGTATCTAGTCCAACCCCCTGCTCAAAGCAGGACCAACCTCAGTTAAATCATCCCAGCCAGGGCTTTGTCAAAACACAGCTTAAAAACCTCTAAAGATGGAGATTCCACCGCCCACCTAGGTAACCCGTTCCAGTGCTTCACCACCCTCCTAGGGAAAAACTTTTTCCTAAAATCCAACCTAGACCTCCCCCACAGCAACTTGAGACCATTGCTCCTTGTTCTGTCATCTGCCACCACTGAGAACAGCCTAGCTCCATCCTCCCTGGACCCCCCTTTCAGGCAGTTAAAGGCTGCTATCAAATCCCCCCTCATACTTCTCTCCTGAAGACTAAACAAGCCTAGTTCCCTCAGCCTCTCCTCATAAGTCTTGTGCTCCAGCCCCCTCATCATCTTTGTTACCCTCCGCTGGACTCTCTCCAACTTGCCCACATCCTTTTTGTAGTGGGGGGCCCAAAACTGGACACAAGACTCCAAATGTGGCCTCACCAGTGCCGAATAGAGGGGAATAATCACTTCCCGCGATCTGCTGACAATGCTCCTACTAATGCAGCCCAATATGCCATTAGCCTTCTTGGCAACCAGGGCACACTGCTGACTCCTATCCAGCTTCTTATCCACTGTAACCCCCAGATCCTTTTCTGCAGAACTGCTGCCTAGCTCGTCGGTCCCCCGGTCTGTAGCTGTGCATGGGATTCTTCCGTCCTAAGTGCAGGACTCTGCACTTGTCCTTGTTGAACCTCATCAGATTTCTTTTGGCCCAATCCTCCAATTTGTTTAGGTCCTTCTGTATCCTATCCCTCTCTTCCAGGGTATCTACCACTCCCTCTAGCTTAGTGTCGTCTGCAAACTTACTGAGGGTGCAATCTATCCCTCTTCCAGATCATTAATGAAGATGTTGAAGAAAACCGACCCCTGGGGCACTCCACTTGTGACTGGCTGCCAGCTAGACATGGAGCCATTGATCACTACTCATTGAGCCCTTTGCTCTAGCCAGTTCTCTCTCCATTTTATAGTCCATTCATCCAACCCAGACTTTTTTAACTTGAATAGTGTGGGAGACCGTATCAGAAGCTTTGCCTAAGTCAAGGTATATCACATCCACCACTTTCCCCACATCCACAGAACCAGTCTCCTCTTCATAGAAAGCAATGAGGTTGGTCAGGCATGACTTGCCTTTGGTGACTCCATGTTGACTGCTCCTGATCACCTTCCTCTCTTCCAAGTGCCTTAAAATGGATTCCTTGAGGACCTGCTCCATGATTTTTCCAGGAGTTGACATCCCAGACAGGAGGGCAGCAGCACTAAATCTGCTGAATGGCCGATTAAGGGAACTCACAGGTGCAATGAGCCTAGAGAGAGAAGCCAGGCTACACCTTTATGAGTGACGAGGACTTGCCCAGGTGACTGGACTCAATCATGTTTCTGTAAATTTCCACAAGCCATGGAAAAAGGGACATAAAAGGCAGCTACTTCATTCCAGGCTGTGTCTTCAGTCTTCATTCCTTCTCCCTACCTCTGGATCAACTCATCTGCAACTGAAGCTGGGAAACAAAGGAATAAGACCCATCCAGATACTGGGTGTACACCAGAGAGACTGCACAAGCCTGCAAACTCCACAGTTCTACTGAAAATCTGATCTATATGGACTTTCAAATCATTTGTATGTATCTGATTGCTTTAATCACATAACACCTCTCACCGTGTTTGCGTCTTTCCTTTTATAATAACCCTTTAATTTTAGTTATTAAGGGATTGGCTGGCAGCGGGGAATGTTGGATGAGGTCCAAACTCATATTGATCTGGTTCTGTTGCTGACCCTTTGGGGTCCAGATAACTTTTTGGTAAAGAGCATAGAGTTGTAATAACATCTTTACGGGCCCTAGTGGCTGATTGGGAACCAGAGGGGAGGCTGTCTATGTTTTAGCTACTTGATAACAGCGTGGGGAATCAGAAGCACAGTTTGTGGCTGCTTGGTGTGTCTAACTTCAGTGTTACCCACTAGTGCTGCTTTAGTTGGGGTTGGTTCTGCTTTGAGCAGGGGGTTGGACTAGATACCTCCTGAGGTCTCTTCCAACCCTGATCTTCTATGATTCTTTGAATCTGCTCTCCTTTTGCAGCCTGCCCTGACCTTGGCATTTCCAGGGGGTCTACCCTAGGCACAGATGGGTCACAATTTTGATACGCGCAAAAGCCCTAATGCAATTATACTGACAATGCTTTTACTAGATGGCACTGTAGCTAGTTAATACTTCCAAGTCATGGCACTGGATCTAATGTCAATCCTAGAGTCTTCAGGGTCTATTTCGGTCGTTCCAAACTCATGGTCTGAGACATGAAGGCTCTTTCCAATGGATGGACAAGTGTTGGACGGGGGAAATGTGGTGGTGCAACACTGACTTATTTTCATAGTAATAAGGTTAAATTAAAATCAAAAGTGACTCCTTGCAACTAAATGCAGCAAAACAGGCCCTTGATCTAATCAGCTCTTTCTAAAGGAATTAAATGCAAATCTATTTTAAAATGCATTTTGCTGAGGGCTTAATGAGGGCAAGGGGGGGAAATCAATTGGTCGTGTGCTTTGGAATTTCAGAACATAAACAATAAATGCTAACTAGAAACATTCTTATTAATGTCAGAAACTTTTCCGATCGATTATAGACAGTAATTAAAATTTGATGAAGCTGCTTTAGCACTTTAGGGCCTGATAGAAGTAGTAAATAGCTCCCACCTTTGGGAAACCCTCTGTCCACGTGGCCCTTCCACGGGGAGAATGACTCCTGGCTGATTCCACGAGGATGCAGCTGGTTGGAGGAACTCTTCATCCTGAGCTCACATTGTTTCATAGAGAACCCTGGGAAACAGGAACTTCACTGCAACACAAGGGGACAGAGCTCAGATCTTCCTACTCCAAAAGCTTTGGCCCCTGCCACTTGAGCAAAAGAAGAATCACTGCTAGCAATATAGGTCCTAAGACACTTAGTTGAGCAGTTCTGATTCTATCCTGTAGAGGACAGTGGTGCTATATGCATGAGCCAGCTCATTCCTATCTTAGGGACTTATGTAGGGTCCATTAGCAGAGTATCTGAGCAGCCCACTGCGCCTCTGTGAGGTAGGGAAATATTATCTCCATTTTCCAGATGTGGAAATAAAGCACAGAGATACTTGCCCAAGGTTATGGCAGAACATCTGGCATGGAATAGGAAACTGAGTGTGGCTCTCCTGGATCCTATAGTAGCACTCCACTTCCTGGTCCATCCTTCCTGTCTAATCGAATTCTAGGATAAACAAACAATAGAGCTAGTCAACATTTTTCAAATGGTTTTTCAACACCGGAAAGGAACAAGGAAATCAAATCTGAAAACAGACAAAACAAAGGATGTGGAACGTTTTCAATCAAACGTTTTGAGCAAATTTGCTTAGAGACGAAGGCTCAACCCTTTTCTAAACCTGCAGGAATGAAAGCAGCTTTGACATCCTTGCAAGCTTCCCCCCGAATACGTCTTCTGTTGTACGGCCAGCCCTAATAAGCAATAACTGTGGAAAATGGGTATAGGTACTGGAGAATATCACATGCCATAGAGAGAGACATCCCAATTAACATCTGAAGGGGGACTTTAAAATCAAAGTCAGGGTAGCCAACACCCTACCACAAAGGACCATTAAATAGATCAAAAAGGAGAAGAACCAGAAAGTCAGGGCAGCCAAGACCCTGCTATGGGAGACTCGGAAAACAGACCAAGTACCTGAAGGAAGGAAACAGTCTCCATTGATAATTGGTATCGATTCCTGCTTTGTTTGCTAATCAGGATACTATGTTGGCCCCACCACTGAGGATTTATGTTTGGGGACTGGAGGCTTATTAACGAGAGGCATTGTATAGCCATTTCTGTTTGTCTGTGATACCTGCTTTCCCATCAATAGCCCTGCACTGAAGAGATTGATCCTTGTCTTCACTGGTATGGTTATTGGGTGCCCAGCTGTGGGTACATGAATCAATCCCAGCCCAACAACTAGCAGAAAGAATTTCCCCCTTTGGTTTTCCAGTCTGAGAAGGAATCAGAGGACTTCTCATTGTTACAACCAGTGTGTGGTGGGTAGCCACTGTCTCCACCTGCCCACCAGGGACATCCAGAGCTAGATGCATACGTCTCGACAGCCTAAGTTAAAGACCAGACTCTGAAGCTAGAGGCTGAAACATTCATCTCCTCTGTGGCTCAGGGACGCATAACATGCATACACCGGTGAGTTACACATGCACGGGCGTCAGAGCTAGTGGAAGGAGTTGGTCTGAGCAACCTTGGAGATCTTATTTACAGATCACACATGCCACTTTGCCTGAGCCTGACCTGGGACAAAGCATGTTTTGGCAATGAAAGGGATATTCATTTTCCATGACCCAGCTCATCTTTGGCATCTCTGCCAGATAGCCAACAAGGGGCTGGACTGCGAGATCGGGTTTTATTATGCAGACACCGATCCATTAGGAAATGAATTGAGAGACACCAGCTCCTTTCATGACAGTCTTGTGCAGGGAAAGAGCTCTTGGTCTGCAGAGAATCTGCCGAAAGGCCTTGTCTCTCGTTCCCTCCAGACTTACTCATGGAGAACAGCAGAGCCTGGCTTTTGCGTTTGCTGCCTAAATAGCTGCAGCGAGAGCGAGGCAGCATTAGTGCTCCCTGAGTCTTTTCGTCCTTTATTGTTGCCCCTGAAAATGAAACCGTGCTGCTATTTCCATGGCACGAGGTTCCCATCAGGAGTCGTTCCCAGCGTGAGGCATCGTTGGCTTTGATTAGTCCCTTCGTATTTCTTCTCCTCCTCCTCTCCTTGAGAGGCGAAACAAAGGTTTGTCATCCCTAAACAAGCAACATGGGGGTTTTAACCTTCCCCCCCCAGGAATCCCCACCTTCAGGACCGAGTTAAGGAACCAAAATGTACACAAATTGATACCATGTGCTCTCACCGCCTCCCGGAGATTAGCCCCATATGGGGAAAGAACCGCGTTCCCAAGCATTTGTGATGGGGTTTGATCTAAATTTACAGCAGGCGTCTTTAAAATATATGTAACAACCCAGGAGATAGACTTCAAACGTCTCCAGAATTGGCTGCTTCTCATGTATATTTAAAATATACGACGCAGTTCATTATGCTGTAAATATATTTCTAACACACAGCGACATCTACTTATAGTGTGTTCCGATCACGCTGGATTGTGTACGGTTTCCTGATCAAACGCGAAACACACCAACAGTCCCTTCTTCACTCCACCCCGATGTAGGAATGGACCCTGTCACGGGTGAGGTTGATAGGTCTTGTTGGATGACGATGGCATAAGACGGGCTCTTTGGCACACCAGATCTGGAGTCCCAGCCCTGGCACACAGCACTTCCGCCGTCTAGCCCAACCTTTCATTCAGGCCTTTGAAACGTTTCACCACTCCTTGGGCATGCTCACCACCCAGGACAGGATGTTGACACAAGCAGTAGTGTAGACATGGCCTAATGCTCTCACACAGACCAAAAACAGTTCCCCTGATCAAAGCCCAAGCTCCATGGGCCACATAATTCAGTGTCTACTCAGCCTTTCTATGTGCCTGGGGATTTTGGGGCTGCTATTGTTCCAGCCACCTGATTCTAATGGGTTCTTTACATGAATTCTGAATGGGAGGCAGAGCCGTAACCCAGCCAATGGCAATGATATATTAGGCTTGGCTGAGAGCTTAGCCCCTGCAAGCGGGGCAGTATTCTGGATGGAAAATCAGCATCAGGTGTGCTGTAGACAGGGGGGATACGTGACCCGCTTTACAGGCTGCAGGACATGAGCCCTAGAAAGAGAACCCTGATGTGCTCTGATGAGAAGGGAACACGCTTCTAGTCTATTCCCAAATAGACATTTTTTATCCCCTTTGCTTAGAGCACAGAAAGCTGTGCTTTTTAGTGGAGCTGCATTTCGCCTTTATGATAGGTCACGAGCACAGACGCAGGCCAGGTCAGTGGCTGCTGAAAGTCATTCCCCTCCGACGAGCCCACGTGAAAAGTGTGGGTTGGGCAAACTGACGGGCAGTTTCACAGCCTTGTTAAGGCTGTTTTCTTAAGGTTTCTTTTATTATCCACAAAATGATATCAAAGCAACACAACTGAAAAACCGCAACTCCTGGTGGTTCCCCCCTTTTAATCAGTTAGCCCAGGCTGGATTCTGCAAAGCCCTTCATTTCCCAACATCTATCACCAGCTCCCCGTGGCAGGGCTGCCCTCCAGTCTAAAGTCACCCTCACATTTTCCTCGGGCTAATCCAGGAGCGTTCCTGTAGCTAGTCTCCAGCAGGCAGGCACATGATGAATTCTCTCCATCATCCTCCCCTTCCTGGAAACTGCAACCCCCAGTCTTAAAGGACACTGGCCCCATAAGCGATGCGCTGGCTGTGCCTGCGCTTACAGGCCGATGGTCTGATAGAGGTGGACGGTCCCAGGCCATTTCCTGGGGGACGTGTATCCACAAACTGCAGCCACCACAACTGCCACGAAGTGGCTTGTCCCCTTGTTGGCAGCGTCTGTCAAGATGCTGAGGACAAAATGGGAGACAGAGCTCCCGTGTAGCTCCCGGAGGAGTCCCTCCAGGTCAGGACTGAGGTACGCTCGTGGAGATAGCCTTGGATCACACACATCATTTCTGAGGGAGGTTGGTTCTGCAGAGGAGAGGGTCACGTGCCCGTGTGATGTAGCTGCCGTGACACTTTTAAAGCCAACATGATGTAAAGGTGCCTTTAAGCCAAGATGAAACCTTAAGGAACTTGAAGGCATGACTCATGGGATAATGTGAATAGGGGTCTGGAGGGAGAAGGACAGAGGGTGCTGTGGTATGTGGCAGGTGGTCCCTGGGGAAGGAGAGAGCTGGGGGCGGGAGAAGGGAAGGGAGGGGGATCCCCTGGCAACCATCTTCTGGAGCACACCTGTAATCTTGGCCCCAGATATCACCTCATGTAACAGAGCTCAAGGCCAGAAGGGACCATTAGATCATCTTGTCTGATCTGCACAGCACAGGCCATTACATTTCACCCACTTACCCCTGCACTGAGCTAACAACCCGGGTTAGACTAAAGCATTTCAGTCCTGTTGTGAGCCACAGGAGGTGAACCGGGGAGACTGAGGTGCCACGTTTAGTCAAGTGACCATTGAGGGCTAATAGGGTTAATCAGAATATTATGGGGGGAGCCATGCTCCACCTCTCCCTACCTCCAGGGTAGCCAGTGGGACTTTTCCCCTCTGCTCTGTTGTGCTGCAGTTCAATGAAGTGGCAAGTTTCCAGCCTGCAGTTCTGTGAGCAGATTTGTTTTGTTGCACTATGTGGTCCCTTTATAAAAGCACTGGGGCCCTTGTGATGGGAGGGAGTTGATTAGGTGGGGTATGCCCAGCTGATCCCAGCAGCTGATCCATGGCCCACTCTGCAGTGGAAGGCAAAAAACCCTCCAAAGTCCCTGCCAATCTGACCCAGGAGAGCATTGCTTCCTGACCCCAAATCTGGTGATCAAGTTTGACCCCACGCATGTGAGCCAGACCCACCAGCGAGGCACTAAGAGGATTCTCTGTACCACCCTGTGTCCCATTTCCAGCTGTGGCCAACATCTGATGCTTCAGAGGAGGAAAAAAGCAAATAACACCAAAAAAAATCCCAGAGTACATCTGGACAATTGTGCATTTGGATGTGTAGTTAGGGCAAAGATTAGCTGTCATTATAAGGTAAAAAGCCCATGGGATGACCCTGATAGGAAGGGGACTACATTTCCCCATCAGTCCTCTCTCCGCAGGACAATCCCTTCCTCCTGACAAAGTAGGAGGGGCTGACTGGGCACCTTGGGGAAGCAGCCGCTGCCTGGCAGAGAAGCCGGATGCAGAGAGGAACCCCCAGGAACTGGACGCAGGTTGCGTGTGCAATAGGCTATGACAGCCGGAGATCAAAGCTGGATGCCCGTCTGCCTGGGGCACATGGGGCAGCAGCAGCAGCTGGGCAAACAGCTAGGGCAGAGGGAGCCCGATGAGACACACCACTAAAAGTCTGCAAGAGTGAACCACCATTGCTTACCTTGAACTTCTGTACGCAGGATATCCGCAACCTTCCCCTTTCCTGCCAGCTGCAGGAAAATGCTCTTCCTTTAGCCACATGTCTCAGTGGTTATAGGGACCTACCAGGGCTAGCGCATTCTAGACTTATTTGCTCAATTGCCTACAGACTTTGCCTGTGAGTCATGGCACTTCTGGCAAGCTAGCGGTACCTTAGGGGTTTGATGCACTCCAGCACGGACCAGCTATAACAATTACACCCACATTGCATTCATTGTTGAGTGCAACATCAACACCAGTTTGGTTTACTTCCTTTCTGGTCCATCTGGCTCATCGATGATGCCTTCTCTCTGCTGGCTACACGAGAAGTCCCTGAAGCAGATGGCCACACTCTATTGTAGGTCCTATATAAATAATGGCTCTAGGTTGGTTGGTTGGTTGGTTTTTGTGGGTGTGTTTTTCACTTTTTGGCAAAGGACAGTGTCTCACCAGATTCCAGAAGTTTAAAAATAGGTCAAAATCTGGTCTTAACACAGCCCCTTAAGTATGCTTTTCATGGCATGGTAGTCCTTGTCTCAAGTTCACATGTCAAATGCAGTCAGATGGTCTGGTTGGGTTGATAACAGACTTGGGAAATGCCCTAAAATTGAACTCCTGGAAAAAAAACAGTTTTCTCATTAATATTTCTGCAAAATAAATGTCAACTGGAAAAAGAGTTCCCCTGTAATCAATCTTGGTACTTAGACACTGGGCTCTGACAATTCCCTTCATGGAAAAGAATATATTTCCCGTAGATTTACTGTGCTTCATATATTATAGATTTCACAATAGCAAAAGCTATAGTTATGCTTACATTGGGCTTTTCATGCTAACCTCTTGGTTTCACATGGTCATAATTCTCTGAAAAAATCTCTGTTAGGGATAAAGCTTTCACACATTGTCTCAGGCAAGAAGTGATGATTTTTTCCCCCCTGAAGTTTGATGAAAATCCTTTCAGCTATTTCTGAGTTATTGGAAAGTGGAAGGAAAATTACACTTTTGACCCTGTGAAGAAAATCAAATTTTAAAATGCACTCACAACTAGCTTTGGAAAAGCTCCTTTCCAAACTCTCTATGGAAATTGTCCTTACTGAGTAGATGGTCTTCTGCTAGGCTTGGGATGAGAGACACATTTACAGTGAAAAACTGAGTAATTGAAAGATCACTTCTGAGCATGCTCAGTTCGAATACGCTTCTGAGCATGCTCAGTTGACATAGGCTTCTGAGCACGCTCAGTTGAGCTAAATATTTTTTTTTTTAGGCTCTCTTAGAGACCCATCCTCTTTATGAATTCATGCACTGGACTGTCAGTAGCTGGGAAAATGTTTCACTGCAATGTACCTGACCTACTAATTAATAGCTCAGTCCTGATCCCAGCAAAGACGCCGGCAAATCCCTGATTCCTATGCGACCAGCTCTCATGATTGTGTTGTGAGTTTTGAGATATTTGATGTGTTTTTGTAAACCCCGGCTCGTGAGTCATGTGAATGGGGGAATCCCAGCTTTCATTTAAAAAAAAAATTCCTGGACCTTCTGATTGTGGAGAAAAGTTTGAAAATGGGGTCACGTTTTCAGAGGCTCAAAACCCAGAAGGAGATTACTTTTGGCTATTATTGCTTCCCCAATCTGCAGTTTTCCCTGCTGGTCTTTGCTGCCCTCTACACTAGAAGCACCAGTGCAAACCATCCTTTCTGCTGCCCCATTCAGGAGGTGTGAGTTTCAAAGCCAAGAGCTCAATTATTGAAATGCTAAAAGTTGCAGGTGGCTTTTTTCTCCTTACTGGTCTGCTCTTTAAATAAAACCAAGGAATTCTGTGCAAAACAACTCCATTAGTGCAGCATTACAGTTAATTATTGAAACACAGCAAATGGCCCGGAGTTTAGAGGTTAATAGAATCATAGCAACATTATATACCTCTTGAAGCACTTCAAAACTCCCACACTTACATCTGGACTCTCATTATAACCCAATTTTTCCATCCTTATAACGTCCCGAAAAATTCCTGGTAGCAGAAAATCTCCATGCTTGGGCTCAGCTCAGTGGTGCAGGGTCTTTTTTGCAGTGTTTCAGCAAAATCCTGGGGATCTTAGCTAGGAAGAAGAGTTGTCACTATGGCTGGGATTGTCTTACAAATATAGGGATTGCCAGATTCAATCAGACCCAAGGTCCTCTAGTCCAGGGTCATGTCTCTGACAATGGCCAGCCCCAGATGCTTCAGAGGAAGGTGTGAAACCCTGCAATAGCAGATGTGGGATGATTTGTCCCCCTCCCCCACATTAGGTCTCATCCTGGTCTCTGATCTTTAGAGATTAGATTAAAATCCAAAGCATGAGGGTTTAAACTCCCTGCCAAAAACGTTGTTTTATTAATTATAACTCTGGATAGTCTTGTGATCCACAAAATTGTCCACTCCTTTTCTGAACCTTGCTAAATTCTTGCTCTTCATGCCTTCCGGTGGCAGAGAGTTCCACAGTCTAATTGCACATGACAATACATTTCCTTCTATCAGATTTAATTTTCCACATTTTAATTTAATTTCTGGAATGCTAAACTCACACTGATGGGGGGAGGGGGGGAAGGGAGAGGCCTGGTACAGATTCCAAGGGAGCCCAGATCCTATCTAGGCACCTAAATAGATAGCCAGATTTGCTCATGGGGAGTGTGTTGGGTGCTCACAAATCTCTCAATAGGAGCTGCTGGGTGATGGGCACTTCTGTGAATCTGGCCTTTATTTAGGTGCCTACATGGGAGCCGAGCAACGGAAAATCTAGTCCTGTGCAAGCTACAGTGGATTAGCAGGCACCTGTAAAAAACATAAAGGCTGGTGGGATTGTGGTACCCTTTTCCCTCCATCTCTCCCCTATCTTTCTTTAGAACACAAGAACGGCCATATTGAGTCAGACCCATGGTCCATCTAGCCCATTGTCCCGTCTTCTAATAGTGGCCAATGCCAGGTGCTTCAGAGGTAATAAGCAGAACAGGTAATCGTCCAGTGCTCCATCCCTGTCGCCCACTCCCAGTTTCTGGCAAACGGAGGCTAGGGACACTGCTTTCTTTCTCCTCTACCCCTACTTCCCTTTACATCTCTCTTTTCTGGGCCCCCTCCTTGTCCTCCTTCTCGTCCACTCTTTTTCTACTCACGTAGGCAAACCCTTATGCTCCCTAGAAAGAGAACCCTCATGTGCTTGGATGAGAAGTGAAACGGTGAACAATGCGGACATTTGAAGTACTGTCATTAGCATCTCAGTTTGCACCCTGTGACGCAAAGGAAGTGGTTCGCACATCACAGCTATTGTTGTAGGCTCTCTGGCAGCTCAGGCAGATGTTGCTGCTTCGGTTCCACTCAGGTCAAATGTTCAAGATTTTATTTGCAAGCAGGACTATGACACAAAACTACCCCAGATAGTTAAGTCCAAGGTAAACTTCGAAGGGTTACAAAGGGATCTCATAAAACTGGGTGACTAAGCAACAAACTGTCAGATGAAATTCAATGTAGAAAAATGACAAGTAATGCACATTGGAAAACATAATCCCAACTATACATATAAAATGATGGAGTCTAAATTAGCTGTCACTCAAGAAAGAAATCTGGGAGTCTTTGTGGATAGTTCTCTGAAATCATCCACTCAATGTACAGCGGCAGTCATAAAAGCTAACAGAACATTTGGAATCATTAGGAAAGGGATAGATAATATGACAGAAAATATCATATTGCCTTTGTATAGTGATAGCCCCAAATCTTGAATACTGTGCGCAGATCTGGGTGCCCCATCTCAAAAAAGATATATCGGAATTGGAAAAGGTCAACTAAAATGATTAGAGGTATGAAAAAGCTACCATATGAGGAGAGATTAATAAGACTGGGACTCCTTCACCTTGGAAAAGAGATAACTAAGGGGGGGATATGATAGCAGTCTACAAAATCATGACTGGTGTGGGGAAAGTAAAAAAGGAAGCATTATTTTATTCCTTCTCACAACACAAAACTAGGGATCACCAAATAAAATTAACAGGTAGCATGTTTAAAACAAATGAAAGTATTTCTTAACATGGTGCACAGTCAACCTGTGGAACTCCTTGCCAGAGGATGTCGTGAAGGCCAAAACTAAAACAAGGTTAAAAAAAGACCTAGATAAATTCATGGAGGACAGGTCCATCAATGGCTATTAGCCAGGATAGGCAGGGATTGCAGCTTGCCGGAGGCAGGGAATCGGCAACAGGATGGATCACTTGATGATTACTTGCTCTGTTCATTCCCTTTGGAGCACCTGGCACTGGCCACTGGCAGAATGCTGGACTAGATGGACCATTGGTATGTCACAATGGTATGGCCATTCTTATGATACTGTAGCTACATGTCCCAGCTGGCTTAGAGAACTGCAGCTTGCTGGGAAAAGCCCAGGACAGGCAGGGGGTTCTAGCCACATCTCCCAACGCTCCTTTCCTCATAGATTTGCTCTGTTTTTTATAAATGGAGCATAAAGTGCAAGAGACTGTATAGGACACACGTCAACGTATCTTCAGTTACCCAGGGCACTCCGCACTTCACAACAGTGGTGCTAACTAACATTCACTGGCCTTGCGACAGGTGCTAACAAAACACCCCTGTTAGCAGTGAGCAGTGTAGCACCTATGACACACAGTTGAGTCATAGAATCATAGAAGACGAAGGTTGGAAGGGACCTCAGGAGGTATCTAGTCCAACCCCCTGCTCAAAGCAGGACCAACCCCAGCTAAATCATCCCAGCCAGGGTTTTGTCAAGCCAGGCCTTAACAACCTCTAAGGAAGGAGATTCCACCCCCTCCCTAGGTAACCCATTCCAGTGCGTCACCACCCGCCTAGTGAAAAACGTTTTCCTAATGTCCAACCTAGACCTCTGTCACTGCAACTTGAGACCATTGCTCGTTTTTTCTGTCATCTGCCACCATTGAGAACAGCCTAGCTCCATCCTCCCTGGAACCCCCTTTCAGGTAGTTAAAGGCTGCTATCAAATCCCCCCTCATTCTTCTCTTCTGCAGATTAAACAAGCTTTGTTCCCTCAGCCTCGCCTCATAAGTCTTGTGCTCCAGCCCCCTCATCATTGTCCTTGCCCTCCACTGGACTCTCTCCAATTTTTCCACATCGTTTCTGTAGTGGGGGGGGGGCCCAAAACTGGACACGATACTCCAAATGTGGCCTTACCAGTGCTGAATAGAGGAGAATAACCACTTCCTTTAATCTGCTGGCAATGGTCCTATTAATGCAGCCCAAAATGCCATTAGCCTTCTTGGCAACCAGGGCACACTGCTGACTCGTACCTAGCTTCTTGTCCACTGTAATCACCAGGTCCTTTTCTGTGGAACTACTGCCTGGCCAGTCGAGCCACTGTGGCTCCATCCAAGAGAGGGCAGTGGTGACACATTCACACTAGCCAGATACACACTGTCCAGTTCAGCGAGTGATATTTAAACCATTGCAAAGCTGGTATTTTCCAAGGAGTTTGCAGTGCATGACCGGGTCTGTTGACCCCACTCAGATGCAGTGAGTTTGGCAGGGGGAGTCTCAGTCCAGTTTGATGACCACATAACAAAAAATTGCCTGATTCGCTCTGGCTACTCCTATGTCCCACCATAGGCCCCCTGTCATTCTGATAGGACTGAATAGGTCTTAGACACCGTATTTCCCACTGCTTCCCGAAGGCTGGTCTCTCTAGAATGGGGCTGAGGCAGCAGGGAAATGTATCACTGCTCTCTGGATAAACAGAGGACTTGGACCCCCTGAGATGCAGACCCAGCCCTAAATTCACTTCAAAGGGGGACAGAAACATTTCAGCCTGTGCGGGAAGGCGCTCAGCTTCCCCAACAGCTTGAAATTCACGGCCCCTCGTTGGCCGTTCAGCTGCGTTTTTCTTGGCACTCTCATTCCCACTGGGCATCGTGTGTGTGCTCCTTGTGGCGGAAGCTAAAAAGACCGAGAAGTGGCCCCTTGAAGTTCAGCTCAGCCAGGCTGCTTTTGTTGCTAACCAGCACAGCTATCTTTTTATGTCTCCTCGAACTTGAGTTTTGAGAGCCTGGCTGCATCGGCGCACACAGCTGGAGGGGGGAAGGGCTGCTGCACAGCGTGTAGTTGGGTTGGAGACCCCCCTTTGTGGGTCTGAGGATGACAGAGGAATCTGCCTCAAGGAGCGATGCATTTGAGTCACGCTGGCATCTGAGTTACTCTGATTCAAATCTGGAATGGCTCCGCTGACTTCAGTTGGGCTGATACCGGATTTATACTGCATCAGGGTCTCTCCTCTCATCTATTTCAGACTCGCATGAGACGATCTAAGCTAACTGTGTCTAGGAGTCGTGCTGACCCCATAGCTGCCCTCTTGTAACCAGACTGTCCCATTTGTAGGGCTCCTTTGGCAGCCCAGCCAATTCAGTTGGCTCTGGTGGGGGTGAGCCAGTGGTAGAAAAACAACCGTGCTGGTTAGCTGACCTCTCCCTGGCTCATTCCAACTGCACTTCCCCACATTCCCCGTGAGACGATCCCCATCTGTTCCCTGCCTTAGCCCCCACTCAGGGCCCCGCTGTGCATCTGCATCCATTTCCCCAAATGCCCCTTTCTTCGTTGCAAGGTAGCACATGCAAATGATAAACAAGGCCAGGCCTAAGGCAGTGGCCCATGGGACTTTGAGACGGAAGGAGACAGGGATGCTAATTGGGGGCAGTTTGCAGATGACATCAGCTGCCGCACCCCCCCCCATCCTCTCCACGCAGCCCCCCAGACTGCTCTCTGCACCCTTTCCCTCTGCCAGCCCTATGGAGAATGAATATTCAAGTCGCTGGTTTCCCAAGTCAGGGGACAAGACTTGGCAGAGATAGGCCAGGACACGGAATGAATGCAGCCCAGAGGCACAGTGTGGGAGGGGGTCCCTGAGTCTGGAACTAGAGTCTCCTGGCCCCGAGCCCCTGCTGTGTCCATGCCGCCACCCCTGGCAGAGCAGCGATCACAGGCTGTGAGGCTGGTGGGCTGAGCACCACCGAAGGCCAGATTGGCGGGGCTGCCGGGTCGCTGACTGGTCCAGGCGTACTTCTTAAGGCTGGAGGGGACACCAGGAAGGAGACTGTGCAGCTTGGTGGATCCCCAGCTGGCTGTTATAACAGACTCTGCTCCTTCGCCTGGCTCTTGGTTCTCTGGCTCTGCCCCTCACCTCTGGTTCCTGGCTTCCGGCTCTGACCCTAGGTTCTGTTCCCAGTTCCTGACTCCAACCCTACCCACTAGGCCTGGCCCCAGCTGTGACAGTGTGCACCTCATTGTACCACCCTCTGTTCCTTACGGGCACATTGTTCTTGCCGGGAGGGGGTGGGGGGACTGCTTGATTTTTTTTCCATCAAAACTACTTTTCAGTGGAAAACTGGATTTTTGACTAAACCAAACTTTTTGTGAAGAGTCTGGGCTTTCTACAGAAAATGTCAGGTTTCTGTTGAAAAACCGAATTCCTGGAAGCTGACTTGTTCTCCCCCCCCCCCGGCAGTTGGCGGCCATAAAGCGAAGTATTTTGGCCATGAACAGAAAGATTCTGATTCTTCAATGAAGCCATGGTGCTCTTCTTTGGGCTGGACTCCCCCAGCCACATTTAGTCTCCCATGATGCACGGCGGCCATGCAACGCTCATGATGTACTGCCTCCCCTCATCAAGAGGGGAGACCATGGTGCATCATGGGAAATGTAGCCTAACCACAAAACCTACTACATAGAGGAGAATGGGAGCATGAGATATCCAAACTACAGCTCCCATGGGTCACCTCGATAGCATTTCCAAGACTTGCTCTATACTCACAGAGAAATTCGGCGGCAGTTGACAGGAGATACGCAAGGTACATAAAGTAGCTTGCGTATCTCCTCTCGACTTCATAACTTCTAAATAGCACAGCATCCCCACTACACTGTGCTGATGGGAAATGCCCTCCTGTCAATGAAGTGTTCATCTTTTTGCGGGGGTGGATTAATGCCATTGACTTCCAGATTGGTTGAGCAGGTCTCCAGTGCCACTCAGTTGGTCCCAAAGAATCAATCTTGTTGATGCCACCATGAGTGAAGATGGACCCTAAAGAGAAATATTTTGGGTTTTGTTCAAGATAGTTCAGATTTTTCTTTTTCATTGAAAAAAAATTTCCCATGGGCAAAAAAATCATCATTTTCCCACCAGCTCTATCCACCACTGAGATCGCAGCCTCTACTCCCAGGCATCCAACACAGCTAATTTAGATGAGATTCCTCCATTAGTACTGGGTTCGAAATATTGGAAGAGGGAGGAAAACAGAATTGACAAAGCTAAATCTTACAAGAAAATCAAAACAGCCCAGAGGATTGGCGGATGCAGCATGGCTGGGAGGAGATAGTTAAAAGAGGGAAACAATTCAATTCACAGAGGTGGGGTTATAAACCAGCTGGCAGCTTGGATTCTTCATATATCATGGCTGCTTCAGAGCCTGATGGCTAGGGTATTTCCAGAACTGGTGTCTTTCTCCACTTCTGAGCCAACCTGGATCAGCCTCACCACCTGGGTTCCCTTCCTGAGGCTGACTCATTGTCCTTTATCTCAAAGTACACAGATCGCTCCATCATCATCTGGGCGGTTAGTGGGCTCCAGGCAGCCCCTCCGAACAGTGTCCTGCCCATTTGCAGAGAATACAGGGATGTACTGTCTTGCCTTCAGAGGCAATGAATCAAAGTGTTACTAAAGTAACATCTAATCTTACCAAAGCAGGCCATAAATCATCTGGCAAAGATTGTTCTCCGGCTTAGCTGTTGCATGGGATGAGGTTGTAAAAGGGCTTGAAATGGGGGAGTTAGGGGCAAGGTTTTGACTGGGATGGGAGCACAAGGGGGAGGGCTCGGCACTGCTAATGGGGTGACTGTGCTGAGAACACTGGGTGAGTTACACTACTCTTTCTTTGGTGAGACCCTGAGACTGCTCAAAACAATATCGACATGATACAAGCCACAGAGCTGAACTACAGTGGGACTGTGTTCCCCATGGCCTTGGCTAAGGGCCATGGCTATGTTATGGGACAGAAAGGTACACTGGGATCCGTATTCCCCCATTACCTACCCATGCTAGCTCTCTTGTATTATACAATTACTGTAGCATCTAGGTGCCAAATACAGTAAAAAGATATGTAAAAAATGACACAAAATTGATTGTTCTATTGTTATCCTCAAGTTTAGTCATTTCTTTCTGTCTTTTCCCCAGAGGGCCTACTCCAAAAGCAAATAATTATAACGGGTTTCAGTCTGGCTGGCTAACCCAAAGAAGACACAGAGCATGAGCTGGCTTCAACTATGGGCTTGTCTGCCAAATGAAGGGGTTGGAGGCCCTCCTGCAATGTTCTCGCTGGGAGCAATCCTGCTCTGGTCCCAGGGAGATGAAGTGGATTATCTAATAGAGCTTTGCCCTCTCTAACTTCCATGATTCAGAGATTCCCAAGCCAGAAGGGACCACTGCTGTCATCTAGTCTGACACTCCACAAAGCAGGGACCTGCCCCAAAATAATTCCTAGAGCCGCTCTTTTAGAAAATCATCCAATCTTAATTTTAAAACTGTCCATGACAGAGAATCTGCCATGACCCTTGGTAAATTGTTCTGGTGGTAAATTACTCTCACTGTTAATCATTTACACTTTATTTCCAGTCTGAATTGGTCTAACTTCCAGCTGTTGGATTGTGTTAGACCTTTGTTTGCTAGACTGAAGAACTAATTTTCAAATATCTGTTTCTCACGTAGGTACTTAAAGATTATGACCAAGTCTCTTTGTTAAATGAAATAGATTGAGTTCCCTGACTCGAGGACGATGAGGCAGGTTTTCCAATCCTTTAATCATTCTCGTGGCTCTTCTCTGAACCCGCTCCAGTTTATCAAGGCCCTTTGTGATTCGGTGATTCTAGCACTGAGTGTGGGGGGAGGTGAAGGTGGGTCAAAGTTCACCTTTGCATTTTGCTGAATAATTGCTTTGTCGAGCCGAGGCTGATTTTTCCTGGGCTGGCCAAACTGGCTTTAGGCCTTGATAATGCAGCCACGCAAATTCAAAGTGGTTCTGAGAATCCTACCCACATTACGATACATTTTAATAGCTGACGTACTTGACAAATTTGACATGCTGGGATCACTCACCCACCCCTGGAATGTCCACACCATTTTGAAGAGAGGCCATGATGGAAGATGTGGTAGCCAAGCAATTTACAGAGGGAATGTATTGAGGCAGGAGGTAAATATCCAATGGGAATGTTTTGAGAACACAAAGATGCCAAGACAGCAACCCGTACTCCTGTGCGTAGCCACTATTAATGCCAATTGTCCTGTTGTCGTTAGCGTGGTTACTGCCCTGAGTGAAAGTAGCAGGGTCGGGCCCATTTTTATTATTACTTTTTTAACTCTCTCTTACGCTTAGAAATAGCGCCACAGGCTCTAATGCATCCGTTTTATTACCTTTAGGATGGTGATATCAACTCTTCAAGCAGGGCAGGATGTGCGACATGGGAAAACAGAAAAGCTCTCATGCTAGCATTGAAAGATGCTATAGTGTCAATATATTGTGCTGCTCATATGCTAGAGAAATACCTTTTGAGACCACGCATGAAATCAAACTTCCTTAATTGTTTTCTCCTGAATTCTTTAATATCTTCCCCACCTGTATAATATCACTATGCATTATCACCCACCCATAAGAGCTGGCACTCTATCTTCTCTGGTATGACCTTCCAGGGCCGAAGTAATTAAAAAATCATGTGGCATGATTTCCAGGTCTTCTGAGCTTCGGTTTCATTGCCTTCGAGTTTACACTGAAGTTATTAAAGGCTTGTCTACATGCAGAACTGCTCTGGTTTAATCGAAGATGGGAATTTTAAACCAATTTAATTAAACTGGTGCACAAGGCCATGTGGACACTCACTTTTGGTTTGAATTAGGCTTATTTCACTTTATCTTAAATCAATTGGGAACAAGGTTAAGCTAAACTGCAACATGCCACTTTTAAACTGAAAGCAGAGCATCCACCCTGGGGTTGCACTGGCCTAACTAAACTAGGTTTACCATAGTTATTTACCTTACTTAATAGCTTGCCCCAGTGTACGGCATTGCTGGGAGCACTATGGGAATACTACATCCAGTTCTGGAGCCCACATTCTAAAAAAGACGTTGAAAAATTGGAGAGGGTGCAGAAGAAAGCCATAGAAATGGTTCAAGAGCTGGAAAAAAAATGCCTCACAATGAGAAACGTAAGGAGCTCAATCTATTTAACTTAGAAAAAAGATCAGTAGGTGACTTGATTATGGAGTATAAGTACCTTCACAGGAGAAACATCAGGTACTAGAGACTACTTACTCCAGCAGAGGAAGGTAGAAGAGAAGCCAGTGACTAGAAATTAAAGGCGAACAAATTCAAATGAGATAATAAGGCACAATTTTTTAACAGTGCGGATGATTAGCCACTAAGATAAACTACCAAGGGACGTGGTGGATTCGTAAAGTCTACACAACAGGACTGGAGGCATTTCTGGAGGATGCTTTCTCCAAAAACAAGTTATTAAGTGCCAAATAGGAGTAGCGGGGTGAAATTCTCTAGCCTGTGAGGACCAGCAGGTCAGAGTAGATGGTTTAATAGTGCCTTCTGGCTTTAAAATCTATGACTGTGGTAAGCCAGTTTAATTCAACTTGTGCAAGTTTATATGGAATTAAGTTGTTATCTGAACAAACTACCCACCTCTGCCCCTTTGCTTCAGTTCATCTCTACTTTCCTCAGCCAATATTCACACAGTTCAATCTGATATAACTCCACGCCAGGGACCAAAGGTGGTAGGAACTGGTAGCATATCTATGGATTCGGTGACTAGGGACACAGGAAGAATTCTCACAGTCAACAAAACCAGAGACATCAGATCAGGGGAGCAGGGACTATGCAAAAGCAGAACAGTTCTGGTGTTTGCTGCATATCTCTGATCAAATTGAATGGTGCTTCCGCTGATCCATTCTACTGAGATACAGCTTGCAAAACCTGCTTTGAACACTGAAAAAAATCACTCTTCATTTTTCTCGCTTATCTTCGTTCTTCCCCCTTCAGTGAACACTGGTTTCTCCCATGCCTTCCCTGTTATTACAGAGATGAAGTCGATTAGATTATAAATTGTCTGGGGCAGGTCCTGGGTCTTATTTTGCATGTGTCCAGTGCCTGGTACAATGGATCCAGGATCCTGACGACAACCTTCAGCACAAGTAGTAAATTAAAATGGAGAAGCAGAGAGGCTCAATGAACTGGGAGATGGACTTGGAATCAAGGGAACTGCATTCTCTGCTGGGGTCTGGCAAACATCTGCCGGATGACCTTGAACAAGTCACAGCATCCCCCGTAGCCCCTCTTGGTGCCTCAGTTTCCCCATCTGTAAAATGAGGCTAAGGATACTGTTCTAAGTGCCCAATCCTTCAACCCCGACTTGTGCAAATAGATTTCACCCATGTGAGTGGCCTCATTAAAGTCAACGGCAGCTCCACAGTGAGTAAGGGCCACTCACTTGTACCAGAGTCACAGGATTGGACCGTGTGGGGCTTAGGAATGTGACCAGATCTGGGAAGACACTTTGTCATTTATACCATGGCTGCAGGCAGGGCCAGTGGAAGAAGCTTGGCTAATTGCTCTTTTGCTGCGTCACACTGGCTGGTTGTCTTTAAAATGTTTCTTCCTGGCAAAATTGTGAATGGAAAACCAGCCAGTGACAGAACAACGAGCCTAGCCTCTCACCAGATCAGAGCTGTCTTATACAGACACCTGGGAGACCACCGGACACCTGGGCTGATTAATAATCCATTCTGATTTCCACCATGTCCAAAGCTGTGCCAGGCATCTCACAGAGCAGAGACCGGCACAGATCCTCCCCGGGTGAGCTTAGAGCTGAAACACACAAGGTGGGTGAGGTATTAACTTTTACTGGGCCAACTTCTGCTGGCGAAAGAAACAAGCTTTCAAGTTCCACGGAATTTTCTTGGCGATGGAGGTGCAGGCGTAAGACAAGCCCTGGGACCGTAACCTCTTTCAGCCAAGGACTGTCATTTACTGTGTATCTTTACAGCAGAGGTGGGACTGGACAGCGGGCAGATCTAAATGTGGTAAGGGTTGCAGATGTTGTTTTAGCAGAGCCGGATGGCCAGCGAATGTTAGCCTCAGTTTCTTTGTGCAGGTTACAATGGGAAAGGGTTGACTAGATTTGCAATAAATATAACCCGACGTTAATGTTCCCATCGGCTTCTGTGAGCTCTGGGTCAGGCCTACACCTCTCTGGGCAAGCAATCACAGCCAGCTATTTATTCACTGAATTTAAACCAGTCAAGTGATGTGTGTAGGCTTAAGTCCCATTATATCACCTCTGCTCCCCAACCAGATGATTCCCAAAGGCACCAAGGTCTGTCAAACTGGCCTCACAAACACGCCTCGCCGGCACAAGCACTTTTGTGGATGTTCACACAAGACCTCACCTGTGGGCGCATGTAGACGTAAGGAAGGTTTTAGTGGAACTCCCCTCTCCTCAGACAGTCTGAGTGGCGTTCCCTTCTGCTCAGTCAGCTGAAAGGAGGGGGGCACTTTGTTTGCATGGCTTTGTATTTGCATGAGTACAATTAAGTTTTTAGCATAATTCACTGTATATGGATAAGCACACCTAGGTGCTGAGCATAATGGGAAATGGTTAGCATGGCTGGTTTGGGGCTACAAACCACTTTTGTGTTCACTGCTGGGGTAATGAAACGTTGTCCTTCAATTGTATGAACAGATGTCAGCAGAATGGTGCTTAGCCTGTTATGACAAAATACTTTACCCTAAACTAAATAGAGTGCCATGAGGGTGGCGGACAGATGTTTCAGCATCGTAAAGGGGGGGAGGGGAGAGATATGAGGAATCTCCTATTAGGATTGCACCAGCCTTGGGAGAGGGCTGCTCCCAGACGAGGAGCGGAGCGATGATCTCCTCCCATTGTTAAAAGGAGGTAGAATTAACAACTTCTCTTGGAGTCTTTTGTTTCTTGAAAGCAGGGACATCGCTTCAGTGTCAGCAGAAGGTTTACCCATGAGCTGAAAGTCACTAAGAGCTGAATCATTAGAGGACCTGAGAAACCTTGCCTGACAACTGACAAAGCTGAGTCAGCGATGGTCGGCACCAGCCAGGTGCGGTTAGCGGGAGCCTGGTGAAGTCAGCACCAGCAGTTGGTGGGAGCCAGGCGTGGTTGGCACCAGCGATCAGCAGGAGCCTGGCACATTCAACACAAGCCAGGTGTGATTAGCGGGAGTCCGGTGCATTCGGCACCAGCGGTCAGCGGGAGCTGGGCACGGACGGTGCCAGCCTGGTGAGGCCAGCGGTCGGTGAGAGCCAGGCATGGTCAGCGGTCAGGGACTCGGCAAGACCCGGAGGCGATAGGAGACAGCAACAGAGGAGGCCTGGTCAAGCCTGTGGCCAGCGGGGGTTTGCAGGGGGGCAGGCTGAGCCGGACATTGGTGGTCAGTCCAGGGAAGGCGCGAAGGGGGAGGCGAAGGACACGCCCCGGACTCTGGGTGGGTTTGGCTCATTGAGTTCATGAATTCTGTGTGCTCCGTTTCCCAAACCAGGGCTGCGTTACCTCTCGTCTGTTATTAAAAGGGTCACTTCCTACACTCAGACTCGGTGCTTGCGAGAGGGGAAGTATTGCCTTTGGGGCGCCCAGGGGATGGTGGGTGATTTCCCAGGTGACTGGGTGGGGGCTCAAGCCAGTTTGGTGTTGTATCATTGACAGGGACCCCTAGATATAGAACCCGGCCCTTGCTGCTGCCGACTCTGGCAGAAGGGTTACATATTTATTTAGCTGAGGTTAGTCCTGCTTTGAGCAGGGGTTGGACTAGATACCTCCTGAGGTCCCTTCCAACCCTAATATTCTGTTCGTGTGAGTGCCCTCCAGCTAATATGTGTTTGCACAAATATTCACCTCAAAATGCACAGCCACGTGCAGATTTGCCAAATGCACATTCACTATGCCATCCCTTTCCATGAGCATCCTTTCAAACCGCATTTTGCTCGCAGGAGTATTTGCGTAAAGCATGCAATTGGGGCCACAAGCACCATCGAAAGTAATTCCCAGCTCTCCTTTGGATGAATACCGGTGAGGTCTTTTCCGGATAGCGTCCTTCCTGCTCTTCTGATCTGCAGACGTCTGTATAGGTTCCATTGGAATCTTGAGGAACTCTGCTGATTCCCCCCTGCTGCTCATGAGCCGAGAAGACTATATGGGGAAAATAACGAATACAAACAATGGCTCAGCCTGCCTCTGACTTCTCTTTCCTAGGGACAGCCAAGACGCACAGATGTCGAAATATTATTGAATTCCTTGGGATATATTTGATCTCCTCAGCCAAAGAAGTATGCGGGACATTTCAGCTTATTTATAAAACACTAAGCTACAAAACAGTAATTCAATTAGCAAAAGCACGGTATGATATCACCTCTCCGTTTCAGAGGCCGGGGGAGTATTTTACGGGGCTATGAATGCAAAAGTGCTGCCTCTAAGTGAAATCTATGGGACAGAAAGTGTCCTGTAAAGTCTCTGATTATTAAAAGTAGAAGAATTTTACAAAGCAGAGTTTGCTGAATTAATTAAATTCACCCAGAGCTGAATTTGGGCCGTGGCTTGCCAGGGCTGAGCCCTGGAACCTCTAGGGTTGGCAGTTCATGGCCCCAGCGCCTCTCGGCTTGCTGCATCAGTTATGAAAGTAAAAAAAAGAAAAAAAATTGCTTGAGCCCTGGCACCTCTTTCATTACAAATTAAGCCCTGAATTCACCCATGTGCAGATAGGCCTGCACGAGTTCCACAGAACCACTTTGTCCCACTTAAGGCTAATTTGAGGTTGTTGCTGGCGTATAAGCCTCAGGCTGGCCCTCTGCACAGAGAACAGTTTCACCCAGTTTAAGCAGCACTTCACTTCCTTGTACTTTGCTTGCTTTCCCCAGTGAAAATAGGTGAGTCAGTTTCACTTCTGCCCCTTGTCCCTTTCTGCTCAGTTTCACTTTCAGGTTCTCAGCACTGCAGCCACCAGGCTGCAAACACTGCAGGGCAAAAAATGTGCTTCCACTGGAATTTTAAAAAAAATAATTCCCACGGTCTTCGATTTTGTAAAAGCTGCTTTTTTTTTTTGATCAAATGAGACCTGACAGCTTTCCTTTAAAGGAACATTGAATCTGAGATCTTAATCTCATAGAACTCAGGAAATTCAGAAGTTGAGCTTCCCACTGAAACCTTAACTCTGCCCCATTGCACATATGTTTTACAATAGGAGCTTTCATTACATGATCAGGCAAAATAACATCTATGCAGTATTACAGAATGCTATAGACATCATCTACAGGCGTCTTAGGTTACAGAGGAGAGTTCATTTTAAACATTAGACAGAGCAGACAATTAAGGTTACTTAAAAAATAATAATGGAGGCACATTATTAAATATCACTTGGGATCAGTAATAGGATATGGAGACAATCTGATACTTAAATACTATAGGGGCAGTGCCTTCAAAATGACTAGTAGATTGATTAGACAAACCAAGAAGCCTGTTGAATGCTTGTTCAAATGTACCCCAAGTTGATAGTGGCTGAAAGCTGTCACTGTGTGACAGCCGCTCCGTGGCTTCTGCAAAATGAATGTAGTGGGTCTTAGCTCTGTTCACACTACACAAGTGACTGCATGACAAAAAAGGCCTCTTTGCACGCAATCGCAGAAGAGACGCCCAAGACAGCGAGCGCCCCAGCAGCTGAATGCCCCTCTCCTGTCCTATAGATGGTGACTCACTGCAGTTCAGGGTTGGGGCGTACCAGCAGGGCAAGGCAATGGATGGCTTGCCCTGTTGCAGCCTTCATGGGGAGTGCGGGTCACAGCTTCAGCATTACAGAACTGGGTGAGGAGGCAACACAATGGCAGATGAAATTCCGTGTTGAGAAAGGCAAAGTAATGCTCGTGGGAAAACATACTCCCAGCTCTACATACGAAATGATGGGTCTAAGTGAGCTGTTACCATTCAGGAAAGAGATCTTGGAGTCATCGTGGCTTGTTCTCTGAAAACATCCACTCAGTGTGCAGCGGTTGTGTAGCTGGGCATCGGGAATCCCTCCCCCTCTGGGAGGGAGAGAGCCCACACCACCTCACTTGGTCACCGTCTCTTGACAGGGGGGAATTAGCCAATAGGCCCCTGGGGCGCTCTGGCCCGCAGGCAGAGCGGGGCAGCTGGAGCAGGTTGTGGTTTACGGCAAGGGTTTGAGCACTTCTGCAGCCTAAGGTTCAGGTAGGGACTGCTGCCACCCAAAGGGTGCTGGCAGGGGGGGTAGGAGGACGCAGACCCACACAACTGCTCCGTGTCCCAGCCCAAGGCCCTGGCGGTGGGGGAGTGCCCCACCACTGGGAATCCCTCTGTAACACGCTGACTGGGGCGCAGGCCCCAACACAGCCAAATTGCAGTCAGCCGCCCCGGGGCTACTTCTTCCCTCTCCCCGGTGAGTACTGGGTCCATCGGCCTTTTCAGCGATCCCGGGGTAGTGGCCAGTGGCGGTTCCAGCAGCTCCCCAGCGGGCATGGCAGCTCTGGGCAAGTCAGCAAAGGCAACAGCCTGGAGCAAGCCAGATGCCTCCACCTCCATCGCTGTCTGAGCTCCGACTGAGCTGGAGGCCCTTCCTTTTATACTTCCTGTCCCGCCCACCCACTTCCAATGGGAGGGGCGGGGTTGATTTAGCTCCGCCCACCTGGGTAGGAGTGGTGGCTCCTCTCCTTCTGGCTCAGAGGGGGGCCATGCCGCCTCATTACAGGCAGTCTAACAGCTAACAGACTGCTGGGAATCATTAGGAAAGGGATAGATAATAAGACAGAAAATATCGTATTGCCTCTTCATAAATCCATGGTACGCCCACATCTGGAATACTGTGTGCAGCTCTGGTTACCCCATCTCAAAAAAGATATATTGGAATTGGAAAAGATACAGAAAAAGGCAATTAAAATGATTAGGGGTATGGAAAAGCTTCCATATGAGGAGAGATTAAGAAGACGGGGACTTTTCAGCTAGGAAAAGAGATGACTAAGGGAGGATATGATAGAGGTCTATAAAATCATGACTGGTGTGGAGAAAGTAAACAAGGAAGTGTTATTTACTCCTCTTCATAAGACAAAAACTAGGAGTCACTGAATGAAATTAATTGGGCAGCAGGTTTAAAAGGAACAAAAGGAAGTATTGCTTCACACAATGCAGTCAACCTGCGGAATTCCTTGCCAGAGGATGTTGTGAAGGCAAAGACTATAACAGGGTTCAAATAAGAACTAGATAAGTTCCTGGCGGATAGGTCCATCAATGGCGATTAGCCAGGATGGGCAGGAATTGCTGTTTGCCCGAGACTGGGGATGGCTGATGGGACGGATCCCTTGATGATGGCCTGTTCTGTTCACTCCTTCTGAAGCACCTAGCTTTGGCCACTCTCGGCAGACAGGATCCTGGGCTAGATGGACCATTGGCTGACCCAGATGGCCGTTCTTATGTTCATTGTTAAAGCTGGCATATTTCACGAACGCTAACTTCACACGCGCGCTGCACTAAATAAATACGCCTCCTTGATGCAGTACGTAGAGAAGGGAACCACTTCATGCCGAAACGCTCCTCTGTGGCGATGGCTGTCCCCACTGTGCTGTTCAGGCAGCTGGATGGCACTGACTTTGCCAGGCCTCTGGCCCTGGTGCAGGAGGCTGAAACTGCTGCAGCTCTAGCACGTGAACCGTGCGCAGACCTTGCCTGCCTTACATGTGAACTGTTACAGGGCAGCCACCCTGGTGCTGTGCAGTTCTCCACGGGCAGCCTGTGTGATGTCCCTGCACCCGCCACTCAGACCCAGGCTGGGGAGAAACAGACCTTGGAGCCTTGACCTGGCAGAGCCGTAGGGCTAAGGCTACGTCTCCACGGCGTAGTTAGCCCAGGTCTGAGCACTCGGTGTAGACTTGCCTGGCTGGCAGCGTCCCTGCCACCGTGTCCGCGTTCCTGCGCTCGCCCTGGTCCCTGGCGGTACATTCCAGATGCGCTAGGATTTTCCCGCTCGGTTGGGGCAGCTACAAGAGGCCTGGTCTATCCTTTGGGGGAGTTGTGGGAAGGTCCTGGAGGACTACGTGCACTCAAGCGATTTAGCCAGTGTCCCGATGGCACAGTATGTTGGTGCCAAAATGGAGGCTGGACTCTAACCTGTTCTCCCCGCTGGGTAAACTAACCTGGGATTAAAGCATCTCCGGACCCAGGTCAGAGGTTTTTCTGCGTGCATAGGGGCAGGGGAGGAGGGGCGCCAAATCACTGGTAAGAGCCTAACTGCATGGTGAAAACCCACCCTACAGGAGAATTCTTTTCTGCCATTAGCATCACCACGAACATCCGCTCTGCAGCAGCCAGTCTGCTCCTCCAGCGGCGATTCGCTGCTCGGGCTACGCGGTTGGTCCCCAGGCACCCTTCGGCCACGCCGTGGCTCGCGTTTGCAATGCTGTCTCTCACAGCTGTGTAAAGAGCAGCGTGGGTGTCAGGATGAGATGCGGCTGGGGAAGCAGAGGGAGGTTATTGTTCCAGGGAAAGTGAACGTGTGTCACTTATTAGTGCTGTTATTACTATTCATCAGTGTTACAGCAGGGCCTGAAGGCCCCAGTCAGAGATTGGGGCCCTGTGAAGGGGTCCCAGTCCCCAGAGGTGCGCTTCTTTGTGGCTGGGTCTGGGAATTAGCTTTTGCCCCAGCTGGCACCCCTTTCCATCAGTTACTCACACTGGCCCATCTCTCTCTCCGTGGCTCGGGGTTGCTCTCTCTTCATGACTCTGCCCTCCAGCCAGTTCCCTCCTTCTGGGGCACCAGTCCCACTGGACAAGCTGTCTCACGCAGCCTTCTTTTCCAAGCATCCCGGTCCTCTGCCACCTTCCCAGTGGCTTCTAGGGGAAGCCAGGCCATTGCGCTACTTGGCTACAGCCAAGTTCTGCACAGCCTCTTCCTTGCTGCTGTTTCCCTGTGGTTCTCCCTACCCAGGCTTTCTTCCCTGGGTTGATCCTTTGGGATCCCAGGACTTATTCTCCTCCGTGGATGTCCTTCTCACCAGCTCTCCGCTCCCAGAGAGTGAGTGCCAGATCCCGCCCTGCAGCACCCTTCGGCTCCCAACTTCCTGGCTTTATATGAACCAGCCACTCCTGCCCAGCTAGGCTTTATGTTCAGTTAAGCCCGGCTCTCCGGGAGCAGCCGAGCACCATAACTGGTTTCCCAGGCCCACAGCAAACCCTTCCAGGCCTGTGTGGGGCACATGCCCCACCACTGGCCCCATTGTGCTGGGCGCCGCCCACACGTATAGTAAAATGGCAACCCATGCCCCAGAGAGCCTGGTGAAGGATAAGATCCAACCCGTGGATGACACAGCATGGGGATGGAGAGGACAGGGGCCTGTTCCCTGGCTATTAGCTGAGGGGGCCTCGAAGGTCCCTGTGTTGTGGCCCTTTGGATTTTTTCCCAAGGAGCTTGTATTATGCTGTACAAAGGTATCAGGGCTGGGCGTGACATAGCAGGGTCTTGTCCTCCCACTGTAGGTGAGGAAATGTCGTTGTCCCCATTTGACCAAGGGGGAATTGGGGCACAGAGGAGGCAGGTGGACTCTCTGGGAGTGGAACCTGTGCTACGTGGGTGCTAGGTTAACACCCAAGCTACTGGCTCACCCTGCAGCTGGCTGTGCAAGGGGGGGTGCTGTGAATCGAGTAGGGTGACCAGATGTCCCGATTTTATAGGGACAGTCCTGACATTTGGGGCTTTGTCCTATATCGGTGCCTATTCCCCCTCCCCACCCCCATCCCAATTTTTCACACTTACTATCTGGGCACCCTCGGATCAAGGGGCCCTCAGCGCCCTAGTGCCCCCCTTCTAGCTGCCCATGGGGCTAATCTGCCCAAGGGGGATCGCGAGGAGACTGGTCACGGCCCACTGGCCTACAGAGGCTGCCTGACTCTGTCAGCGGTCATGCACAAAGCTCCTTTAAGGCCTGACTCCCCACAGCACACTGGGGCGCTCCAGGAACAATGGTGGCTCCCTGACCAGCGTGCCCTTGGTGTTCTCACTGGAGGAGGGTGACTGCCTGCCCTCCTCTCCGACAAAGGCTGGGGCTAGAAGACCTTTGGGCCAGGCTGAGGCCATGCAAAAAGCATTTCACTGCACCCTGGGGACCCCCCCAGGCTTGGCAACGATGAGACAAAGCGACAAGAATGAGGTCACCAAGCATGAGCTTAAAAGAGATTCTTGTGGCTGAGCAAAGCTCTCGGCCCATGGAACGGGATAAAGGCAGCTACACCGGCTTCCTTTTGAAATCTAATCTCTCCCCAGCCTGACGGCTCCCTGTGCCGGGGGCTCTTCTCGGCTCCCCCTACTTCCCCCCACACACCTTTTCTTTTCCTTCCTTAAAAACCCAACACAGCCGGTGCTGTTTTCCCCATAGCGTTTCCCGGGGCCATGCTCCAGCATCGGGTTTCCTTTGAAATGACCGTGTGGGAAATGCAGCTTCTTGGGTCATTTCCGAAGCCAAAGACCAACCAAAAAAAAAAAAATTAAACAAATGAGAAGCGGAAGCCAAATTGCAGCATTCCCCTGTCCTGTTCAAAGCTAGGTCAAGGGATCTGCAAGTGCTGTCTGGAACAAGAATTCTGCATTCTGGCCTAGCCCGCCCTGGCCATAAACTCCCCCAATGGTAAGATCTGGGATCCCAAGGTTTCTCGTCTCCCCCTTTCGGCTTGCTGAGTTTGGGGGGTTTGTGTAATCACAAATTTGGAGGATACACCAATGCGCCCACACCACTGATAACCCCTCTCCACCCAGCCCCTCAGATTATCTGAGCTTCCCCTCCAAGAACATTCCCGCCCCAGTCACAGCAGCCTACCCTCCCATCCCTGCTAAGTGCCTCCAGTCACTGCTGTAATACAAAGAAATCATTTGTGACCTTGTCTTCCTTCCTCTTCCCGCTGCATCCTGGGCACAGCCAGCTCTCCGTTTTACCCAAGCCCACTGCTGGAATGCAGGGTCCAATTCTGGGGCCAACCCTTCACAGTGGGCATTGTGAAAACTGCAGCTAGGTTCAGAGAAGAGCCTCAAGAGTGAATCCAGGGCGGGAACACCAGCCTTACAGGGAGAGTCTCCGGACTCTCAATCTATTTAGCCTATCAAAGAGAAGGTTAAGAAGCAGCTTGACCACGCTCTCCAAGTGCCAAAGGATTTCTGATAGCAAGGGAATCGTGAATCTAGCAGACAAGGTGAGTTGGGAGCCAGGGGCTGGAAGCTGAAGCTAGACAAATTCAGGGCTAGTCTACGTTAGAAGCACTACAGCGGCGCAGCTGCACCGATGCCGCTGTAGCACTGCTGGTGCACACACTCTAGGCTGGGGGGAGAGAGCTCTCCAGTCTGCACCATAACTCTACCTCCACGAGAGGCGGTAGCTATGTCGGTGAGAGACGTTCTCCCGCCGACATAGCGCTGTCCACACCAGCCCATAGGTCAGTGGGACTGATGTCGCTCCGGAGGGGGGCTTTTTCACATGCCTGGTGGTAAAAGTTATACCGACACAAGGGCTCATGCGTGCAAGCCCTCAGCCTGGTAATAAGGTGCACATTTTGAATAATGGGGGTGATTAATCATTAGAACAATTTGCTTAAGGGATATGGTGGATCTTTCATCGCTTTAAATCAAGGCTGTGTCTCTTTGTAAAAAGATCTGCGCTAGCTTGAGCACAAGCTGTGATGATTAGCGGGGGAAATAGTCTTGTTTGTCTTATGCAGGAGGTGAGAGTAGATGATCACGCTAGTCTCTTCTGGCTCTGGAAATCTATTCCTCTGTGAATCGCAACTCAAACAAGACATCTCAGGAAGAAAACGTGCTCCCCGGTTTATTCCTGACAGGTGGGTAGAGATGTTCTGCAGGGTGCCCTGGAGATCCACAAATGGGGGGCTCTTGCTCACAGCAAAGGGGAAAGAGATTCCACCTCGAACCGTCACTTTGCACCCCCTAGCCTCACCCTGCAAGTGCAGAAGTGCAAATCTAAGGAGGGCATGCAGGTGGTCCCAGCTGGCCTGAAGTGCAGAGATGGCGCATGGTTGCAGATGGTTCATCCGCTAGTTCGTACATGGTGGGAGAGGTGACGTTTAAGGCATGTAGCACCAAAATCATGTGCAGCTTTTAAGAGCAAAGCGATCACTTTGAATTGCACCCAGAAAACATATTGGTAGCCAGCGCTGACTGTGGCTGCATGCCACATCGGAAGCCTTGCTAGGTGAACACATGGCTGTGTTCTGCAGTGGCTGTTGTTTTCACATGGACTTCAACAACAGCCCATGTTCAGCACACTGCAGCTCTTCTCTTTTTTTTCCTGGGTAGCAGGGGTGAGGTCTCCATCCAAGATCAAAGCCCTCCACCCTCTGACCATATGCAAATAGAAAAGACGCGCTCATGGCAACCACAGCCACCTGGGAACCCAGGAACACCAGCGGACCAGAAGAAATCCTAGGCTGACAAATCCAAGTGCAAAGGTGGATTCTCCCCTGCCATGTAGCGCGAGCAGATGTCACCACTGCCGAATCCATTTCTGCTCCCCCACGAAACCTTGTTCCAGCTGAGCTTTGCCTAACTCGCTCTAGTCCAAGTTCCTCATGAAATCATTCATTGGGAAAGCAAAGTCAGTAGTCACAAGTCACAGCTACAGACTGGGGACTGATGGGCTAGGCAGCAGCTCTGCAGAGAAGGGACTGGGGGTGACAGTGGATAAGAAGCTGGGTAGGAGTCAGCAGTGTGCCCTGGTTGCCAAAAAGCTAACTGCATATTGGGCTGCATGAGTAGGAGCATTGCCAGCAGATGGAGGGATGTGACTATTCCCCTCTATTCAGCGTTGGTGAGGCCACATTTGGAGTCTTGTGTCCAGTTTTGGGCCCCCCACTACAGGAAGGATGTGGACAAGTTGGAGAGAGTCCAGCGGAGGGCAACAAAAATGATGAGGGGGCTGGAGCACAAGACTTATGAGGAGAGGCTGAAAGAACTAGGCTGTTCAGTCTGCAGAAAAGAAGAATGAGGGGGGATTTGATAGCAGCCTTTAACTACCTGAAAGGGGGTTCCAGGAGGATGGAACGAGGCTGTTCTCAGTTTTGGCAGATGACAGAACAAGGAGCAATGCTCTCAAGTTGCAGTGGGGAAGGTCTAGGCTGGACATTAGGAAAAAGTTTTTCCCTAGGAGGGTGGTGAAGCATTGGAATGGGCTATCTAGAAAGGTGGTGGCATCTCCATCTTTAGAGGTTTTAAAGCTGCAGCTTGACAAAACCCTCGCCGGGATGATTTAGCTGAGGATGGTCCTGCTTTGAGCAGGGGGTTGGACTAGATACCTCCTGAGGTCCCTTCCAATCCTAATATTCTATGATTCTGTCTCTTCACAAAACCAATCATCATCTAGACTGCCACTAGATAGTATCTGTATTTACAGTCTCAAACCCCTCTCCCACCCTGAGACGGGCTCCCTCTAGGTCAGGTTTGAGGGTGATCCCCGGGCAGGCAGAAGTTCACACTGCTCTTGCCATCCATTTTCTGTGGAAGAAAACTTCAGTCTCAAGAACTGCCCTGTCACCGGTACTTAATTCGCTTTAACCCTTTCACTCCTGGCGAAAGCAGGGCAGCAAATGCCTTTCTCTCTCTCCGATACTTTTGAGCGTTTGCAGTTTTCTCCCATCTCAACCTGGGACAAAAGGCAAAAAATCTCAAAAATACTCATGGAGAAATAAAATAAAATAAAATAACCGGGTTCACGTTGCTCAAAATGGTTCATTTTGAGAGTTGGGGTTTTGGGGGGGGTTTTGTCAGCGATTTGACACATCTGAATCCGTTTCATGAATGGTGCCACGGTTGACCAATCAGAATCATTCAATGGAATCTTAGCGTGTGAGAAAATTCCCACCCAGCTCTGCGCATGGATTCTTTGTGCACACATGCAAACCATGCACCATGCTGGAGACTCTCAGGGCACGCCTACATTGCAGTTAAAAAACTGGCGGCTGGCCCGTGCTGGCTGACGTGGGCTCGGGCTAAGAGGCTGTTTGACTGTGCTTTAGATGTTCGGGCTCAAGCGACAGCCTCCCACTAAACCTGTACATCTGCACTGCATTTTTTCGCCCCGTAGCCCAAGCCTGAGTCAAATGACGTGGACTCTGAGACTCGGTGCCATGGGTTTTTATTGCCATGAGGAAAAGGCCCTCTGCCGAAGAGCTTCCCATCTGCACAGGAAAGAAACAGAAGGGACGTGACTTGCTCAAGGTCGCACAGATGGTCAGTTGGAGAAGGACCCCAGTTGTCAGTTCCAATGGGCTGTGCTGCCTCTTGGCCTGGCCCAAGTGTCTTTCCTCCCACCCTGTCTGCAGCAACTGGTGTCTCAGCTATAAAGAAAAGGCTTGGTCTGTCTGCCGGGTGGAGGGGCGGGGGGCAGCAATTTGTACCAGAGATAAAAGAGCACAACTACCTACCAGTGCCATTTACCGTGTAATCCGCGGGGGGAGAAGAAGCTAAACACCATTAATACCTGAAGGGGATGGTGGGGGGAAGGACTAAAAGGATGAACAGCAATAAAAAGTCCATTAGATAATCCTTCTTCCCCAGACCAGCCCTTTAAGTGCTTCATTTACCTCTGGTGCACTCGCGGCAGAGCCAAGGAGCCCGGCACCACTCCGGGTTGGGACCGAGCGTCCTCTATGAGCAACACGCTGCCTTCATTCAGGCGCTCCATTAACGCCAGCAGCCCCACTCCGGAGGCTGCGTGCATCACCAGGGTGATGGCATATTTAGAGAGAGAGATTCAGGAGGCCGTTAGCATAATCGGAATGGATGAACCTGCCTTGGGGAGAAGAGACACGGCTTTTAATAGACCCATAAGTGCACGCGTGATGAATATTTATCGCACTCGTCCTTTCGCCGGGGGTGGGGGCGATGAAATATTCAGTCAGAGCAGAGGCAGGCGGGGCGGGGATATGGTGGAAGGAAGCTGCTAACTGAATATAAGGGCACTGGACAGGCAAAACGTCCAGCACTGCTGTCTATATTCCCGTGCTCACAACTCGGGCTGCTGCAGTGCAAAAGCCACTGATGCAAACTGGACGGAGCAGTTAAGCCAGCGTCTGCCCTCTGCTGATATCTGTTTCTCAACCGCAGCGGTGCAGAGCCCCATTGTGGCCTCCCACACAGGGCATGAGGCGGGGAGCTACGACTCATAGGGGATATCGTGGATGCATTCGTGACCTTAAGCTAATCCGTGTGCCTCTGTTTCTCCTCTCACCCCCTGTCTGTTTTGGGCCAGGTTTACAAACCAATGTTCACCAAGAGCTAAAGCGAACCAAGCAGGGTGACCAGGTAGCAAGTGTGAAAAATCAGGACACTTTTCTTGGGGGGGGAGGGTATAGTTGCCCATATAAGACAAAGCCCCTAATACGGGAAGGTCCTGATAATATCAGGATGCCTGGTTACCCTAAACCCAAATTATTTTTATTCCGAAATATCAGCATCTACATACAGACCTGTGCCAAAATAACGAAATCAGTTTGAACTCAGGCCTTTTGTTACTTCTGTGTTAGTTTGTGTCTAGGCCAGGCCTAGATTGTGAACTCTTCGATCAGGGCCTGTATCTTATAATATGTATGTACAGCGCCTAGCACAACGGGGCCCTGATCTCACCCAGGGGCTGCAGGGATCATTACAAGAATAACTGCCTCCTGCCTAGTTCCACACTCAGCGAACAAGGGCTCATCAGCTATGTGTGCCGTGAGATTGTGTTTAACCCAACGTGGGAGAGGGCTTTTGTGAACTCTACTGACTGGGGTTGTGGGTTGGCGTGTGTGGGCAAGGCTGGGTGTGCTGATTACAGCATGCGTGTTGCGGGAGACCTTCCTCGGTTTGGAAGCACATTCTTCTGGCGCGATTACAGAGCTGAAACCTGCCTCATCAGGGAGAGGGCAGGGGAGCGTTTGGTGCGTTGCGCTGAGGATTGGAGTTGAGACAGCCATTTGGCTGTAGCAGGGGAGCTGGATGTAGGATGGGACAGGGAGCTGGTACTGCCTGGATGGAGGGCTGGGCTGGACTGGGAAGAAGGCGGATCTTGAGGTGAAAGCCGTGGGTTCAATTCCTGTTTCCACTACTAGGTTCTTTTAGTGACCTTGGCTAAGTCACCGCTTCTCTTGGCCTCACTTCCCGTTCTGTAAAACAGGGGGTATCGTCCTTCCCTCTACTGTCCGTTTAGACAATCAGCTCCTCGGGCCAGGGGCCGTCTCTCGCTCTGCGTCTGGGCCATGCCTGGCACAATGAGGGCCTGATCGCAGTCGGGGCTTCTAGAAGTTACTGTGAGCAGAAGCTCCCCTTCCCCCCAGCCTCAATCGAGAGCCCCCTGCCCTCCATCCAGAGCCTCCGCTCCCCCACACCCAAACCCGTTCCAAAGCAAAGGGGTTTTCTTACTTTTACGCTTCATTTTTATAATTCCTCGAATTTATGGAGGCAAATAAATTCTGCATGAGCACCAAAAAAGAGAGCGAGGGAGAGGGGAACCAACCATGTTCTGGTTGGAATGGGATGGGTATTAAAGGAGGGGAAATTATGGAAGCAGGGTCAGGGACCAGTTGGTCTAGGGGGTGGAAATGGGCCAGTTCCTGTCCAGTGCCAGCTGTGGTTCTTCTCCCTCTCAGGTCCATCCTGATTTTTGTTCCTCCCATAACTTTGCTCTCCTTTATCTATGCCTCTTCCATAACATTTAGGGTCCCCCACCCTAGCTTCATGGTCAAGCAGCTGGGTCCCAGCCCAATGGTTTGCCTCAGACCATGCCTACCCAACGACAGACCACTGGTGGGAGAGCTGCAAATTCCAGATCTCTGAGAAGTTGGAGGGACATCCTGGCTCCTTTGGAGTCAATGGCAAAATGCTCATGAACTTCAACGGGGCCAAGATTTCACCGCTGGGCTTCAAAACTCTCTCTCCCTCCCCTGCCCCTTTCCAGGGACTTTGTGCCTAACAGGAGCTATGAGATGTTGGGAGGAGAGAACTGCAGTCTAGGTGCCTGGATAGTGGGAATTTGCTGCTCTGCTTCAGTGTCAGGTGCCGCTGGAGCACTGGCATGCTAGAGAAACAGGGATCTGAGTGGTGCCGGGGGAGTTGCATGCTGGAAATCAATTCACCATCTTATCCTTGCGCCAAGACATCACCTCTGCGAGTGTGACGTCGGCACGCCCGGCAGCGTAGTAGTTTGGCTAGAAGAGCGCAACAAAATATGAAATCAACAGGGCCAGGTTTCAGAAAAACTGTTTTAAATGCTTCCGCTGCAAAAATCAGTAAATACGTAATTGGGAAAAATACATAGAAACGTCAGCTAATTTCTGGAGATCTTGTCAGGCCAAATTAGGAGGTGAAATCTGATCATCAAAGAATGAAACAGAGAGATTTTAGTTCTGTTGGTTCTCAAGGCAAATCTTAATGGAACCTCTATTAGGGAAGGCTACCAAAGCTGTGTGTACACGTCTCTGTGTTTAAAATATACATTTGTATGTTTCTTTGCATGAATCTTCCTCTCTATCTTTGTCTGGTTTTTTATATGGATATTTGTGTGTGTGTGTGTGTGTGTGTGTGTGTGTGTGTGTGTGTGTGTGT
>ML675629.1:1600105-1710647 GCA_007922155.1 Mesoclemmys tuberculata | reverse complement strand
TGTGTGTGTGTGTGTGTGTGTGTGTGTGTGTGTGTGTGTGTGTGTGTGTGTGTATATAACTTTTTACTTTCATTACTAGAGAAGAGTCAGCTTCTGCCATACCTGTCTTGTTACCTCATATGCATGACCTTTCATAAGCAAGACTGATGGCTTGACAGCTAGCATTGTTGAGAAACTCAAGGAAATCCTAGCTGGATTAAAGTTTTAGTCCATTTCATTTCCATCCACTGTTTACTGCGAAGCTGTACATGGATATCAGACTAAAGACAGCAATTTGGGAGGCAATTTTCTTCAATTGCAGGTGCAGCAGGATACAGGGAGAGGTAATGGCAAGATCAGGCAGTTAGCTACGGCATAAACATTTTAGCTACCAGAAAGATTTAATGGTTTTTCTTTCATTCTCTTTCCTTTTTTCTTTTTTTAAATCATCCATAATGAAGGAGAAAAACAAAAAGGCAGAATAAGATTTCATCTCACCCAACAAAGGGCTAAATTGCCAGCCTCTTTTCGCTTCAGATCAGAGGGTGTTTCCCCAATCAAAGATAAACATCTCACTGAGGTATTTGCTGGTTAATATGCAGGGAATCTGCCACCACAATTGTCTCCGCTTCACCATGGAATGGAAGCCCCGTCTCTGGAGAGATCTCACATAGACCAGACAAAGCTCTAGGTGAGAGGGCTCAAAAGTCTGCCTCGCAGGCTGTGATTTATGGGGCGTACATGGCCCAGTCAGAATCTGCAGAGCTGAAGGTTTCATGGGTGTGGAAAAAAAACATGATGGCCAAGATTTTCCAAAAGTGGCTAGTGATTTTTTTGGGGAGGGGGGAGGGTCTCTGCTTTTGGGTGCCTAGCACACATTAAAGGGGCCCTCTGGGACATCAGGCCCCTCTGCGGTATCTGAATGTGGGCAACCAGATAGTGAGGATAGGTCTACACTGCAATAAAGAGACCCTGGCTCATCTGTGGCAGGCCAGGGCAACTGACTTGGGGTTGGGCTGGAGGCCAGACTCTGGGACCCTTCTCCTCACAGTGCCTCAGAGGCCAGGATCCAGCCTGAGCCCAAATGTCTGTGCTGTAATGTTATAGTCCAGGAGCCCAAGTCAGTTGAGCCAGGCCAGCCCTGGGTCTTTGATAGTGTAGTAGACATACCCGGAGCAGTAAGACCCAAAGGCGGCAGTTACTAGGGTGGGTTGAAACATTTCAAACAAACCATGTACCCGGCGGTTCGCCAAAACTCCAGCCAGCCTCACGTTGTGTCCAGTTGGCTTTCATCTTTGCATCATCACAAGGGAACCGTGACGCACCACAAAGGCTCAGCTAGACGCAGCATGTCATGGGAGGGTGAGGACAGTAGGGGAGTTGAGACCGTAGGAGCGAACAGGAGCAGGAGGGACCCCAGCAGCGCGGGCCGACACAGAGATTAACGGTGACCCAACTTGAAATAAAACCTTCTGACGTGTCTGAACTGATATTTTTCAGAATTTTTCATTGTATGAAAAGTTTCTATATTTTGAGTTTTCGTTCCAGTTTGGGGGGAAAAAACACAGATGTCAAAATACTGGCATTTACCCAGGGACAGAAATTCAGTTTTCGATCAGCTCTGCTAGTCCCTTTTGGAAATCTTGGCTGTTGAAAACATGACCCGAGCTGAAACCGATGCCCTAACCCTGAGAGCATTGAATTCCCTGCCCCTCATGTTAGCCTCATTGGGGTGCCAACTTCAGCAATGAATGGAGATATTTCAGATGTCGGCGTTAACTGTTGAACTGCTGAACCTTTTTGTGAGTGGAATGGGAAGAGCAGGGAGTGAAGCCAGGAGGAGAGTGGGAGGGGGCTGGTTGTTGCTGAAGTGAGGGACAGGAGAGGAGAGACGTGAGGACAGGGAATGGAGAGAGAAAGAAAGATGGGGATGGAAAAGAAGCAAAGGGGAGGAACAGCACTGGCCCTGAAGGAGAGCAGATTTCCCCAGTGAGTGGCAATAAGAGATTGAGTCAGTGACATCAACTCTGTGTTCACTTACTCCATAAAGGCCACTTTCCACCTCTGCTTTCTCTGCAAACATCATCGTACAGAGTTCACTGTGCCCTCCACTGTGGATTGTGTGCAGTCCTCAAACTATATCTTGGCCCAGGGGATGCTATTAAACTTTCAGCCCTCTCCATGCAATGAGTCTGGCAGCCCTGTTAGGTGGCACACTAGAAGGAGCAAGTCATAGAATCATAGTCACAGAAGGTGAGGTTTGGAAGGGATCTCAAGAGGTCATCTAGTCCCATCCCCTGCTCAAAGCAGGACCAACCTCAGCTAAATCATCCCAGCCAGGGCTTTGTCAAACCACGCCTCAAAAACCTCTAAGGATGGAGATTCCACCACCTCCCTAGGTAACTCATTCCAGTGCTTCACCACCCTCCCAGGGAAAAAGTTTTCCCTAATGTCCAACCTACACCTCCCCCACTGCACCTTGAGACCATTGCTCCTTGTTCTGTCATCTGCCACCACTGAGAACAGCCTAGCTCCATCCCCCCCTGGAACCTCCTTTCAGGTAGTTAAAGGCTGCTATCAAATCCCCCCTCATTCTTCTCTTCTGCAGACTAAACAAGCCTAGTTCTTTCAGCCACTCCTCATAAGTCTTGTGCTCCAGCCCCCTCATCATTTTCGTTGCCCTCCGCTGGACTCTCTCCAACTTGTCCACATCCTTTTTGTAGTGGGAGGGACCAACCTGGACACAATACTCCAAATGTGGCCTTACTAGTGCCGAATAGAAGGGAGTAATCACTTCCCGCGATCTGCTGGCAATGCTCTTACTAATGCAGCCCAATATGCCATTAGCCTTCTTGGCAACCAGGGCACACTGCTGACTCCTATCCAGCTTCTCATCCACTGTAACTCCCAGGTCCTTTTCTGCAGAACTGCTGCCTAGCCAGTCGGTCCCCAGTCTGTAGCTGTGCCTGGAATTCTTCCGTCCTAAGTGCAGGATTCTGTCCTTGTTGAACCACATCAGATTTCTTTTGGCCCAGTCCTCTATTTTGTGTAGGCCACTCTGTATCCCATTCCTGCCCTCCAGCGTTTCTACCACTCCCCCCAGCTTAGTGTCATCTGCAAACTTGCAGAGAGTGCAATCCACTCCATCCTCCAGATCATTAATGAAGCTGATGAACAAAACCAGCCCCAGGTCCGACCCTTGAGAGATTCAGAGATGCTAAGGCCAGAGGGGACCATTGCGGTCATCTCATCTGGCTTCCTGTGTAAAACAGGCCAGAGAACCTCCCCCAACAAAGAGCCAGCCCCAACCCTGAACACTATAGACTATGGGTGGATAAAACAGTCAATGGGAGCTCAAGGAAACAATGAGACCCTACGGAGACAAGTGATGGTCACGCAGCATGTCTTTTAGAAAGACAGGCAAACTGTGATTTAAAGATTGCAGGCGGTGGAGAATCCACCACGTCACTTGTTGCTACTCCAGTCCAGTGTTTAATTACCCTCACTGCTCAAAACATCTGCATCGTGCTTCCAGTTTGAACAGTGACGACATCAGCTCCCGCCCCCACTGGATCTTGTCACCCCTTTACCTGCCCGATGAAAGAGCATTCTAGTATGCTCCCATGGCCCACAGAGTGGGGCTAAGGATTTAAATGATTTCCGCCCTACCAAGGGTGTGGTTATCTCTCCAAACGAGCAGTTAAGCACCACTTAAGGTCCACTCAAGTCCGCAAAATAAGGCGTAAGCTGTACGTCTGTCTGCATGGGCCCCTCTGCGAGAGGGGAACCTCACCCTGAGATGCGGTCACGTGTTTTTCTAGAAATGTGACAAAGATGAGGCAGCATATCCTATTTCAGAAACCTGAATCTCAGTATGAGCCAAGACATGTCAGTTTCCTTAGCAGCCTGCAGAGTTTGGTCCCTGGCCAAAGATTTTGTCTCCCTGCTGGACCTGGCACCTTCAAGTGTGTTCTATAAGCCAGATCCAGTACATATGTTAAAAGTCCCAAGTGGTATCTTCTTTCGGCATGGCAGGAATAAACCCAGCAGCGATGGGATGCTTTGCCTCTTCTGCAGCTTCCAATTAAAGTCAGCTGCATAGTTTAATGAGAAATCGGTGTCTGGGTTAGCCTTCTTCTCACATCAGAGGGGAATTTACATACGGAACTCCCCTGGGGGATGCATAAACATAAGCGTGGGTTTTCTTCTTCTCCCTCTGTTCCCTAGGTGGCTGAGGGCTTATCTAGATAAGAGATTTTTGCACCAGTGTAGCTAAACCTCCCCAGCATTAATGTACTGCATCAGTTTAAAGGGGGGCTAGAATCTATAGAACTTACGCTGCTCTCCAGCTATTTTACTCCAGTGCTATGCGTCTACACGGGACGTTTGCTTCATTGATGCAGAAGTCCCGAAGGCAAACAAGCCCTTAGACCAAGGCTGAATGAGATCAATCATTGACCAGATCAAGTGTTTCATTTATTGCTGTGTGCAGGCCCAGTAGACCCAATATCTCCACGGGAGAGTGATCTTGGTGGTGGAAGCAGCCTTCCTGCAGCTGAGGAGGTGACCCAGCAGGGACATTCCCCCGACATGCTCACACCCTTTCCGGAATAAAGTCATCAAATTGGCACCCGAAAGCCACTCAGTGACGTCGCGGATCGAGCAGCAGTAAAAATCGCTCCCCCCCAAAAGGTGACTTCTCCCTGAGCCAATTGAAGAGGACTGTTGACCCAGCAACGGGGACTGAAAAAAGGGGCGTTTTCAATGTGCACCGGCCTGTTTTCTAGCAAACTCTTTCCCTGCACACTTCGGTCGTCAAATGACTGACTGGGTGGGCGTGTGCTTTGGCAAACTGTCCTGGAAACGTGACTTTGGGGGAGGTTAGGAAAAGTGTGCAAACAAGGGACACTGATGGCAGGAAAAGGGTCACCCATTCAGCTGCGAGGGTCAGCGAGGTGGACAGATTTTCCTAGACCAGGCAGCCTCTGCTGTCGGGAGGGAACAGTTGCTTTGCATTGGGAGCAGAACAGGTTTGAGGTCAATAAGGCAGAATAATCACAAGAGAGCAAGATGACACTTCTGTAGAGCTGGTGTTCTGTGCTTTTTAGCATTGCTAGGAGAGGGACTTCAACAGGCACGCCCCTCAGCTGATGATATGCCTTGCTGTCCGTTATTGCTGCCCAAAGTCTTCCCCCGTTCTGGTTCAGATGGCTGGCCCAGGATTGAAGCCAGCATTCTGGGGCCCTGCTTTCTTGTCTGGCACCGCCTGTCCTCCTTCGTTCCTGGGCGCGGGGAGCATAAAACCCCACCAAACCTTGAATTCTGCTGCCGCACTCGTGCTCCATGGGTGTAAATGGTGACGCAAACATGCAAGTCAGGAGACTCGGACCCAGAGACTGATTCTGGTCTTGCTTAGGCGGGTGTAACTCAGGAAGGAGTGACTCTGTGGGAGTTGGTGGAGTCGCAACCATGTAAACGTGACTGGAATCGGGCCCGTGGATTTTTACTCTGTCCTCCCCAGGGACCAGGGCTTCATCTTCCTCCATCACTGGGCACTGGTATCGAATCCCTTCCACAGCAAGGCTGCAGAGACAGGAGAGCAGCGTGCTCGTCTGCGAGGCTAGCGCCTCTGTTCCCAGCCCGGGCTCTCAATCCTCTGGCAGTAATTTAGCCCACTCTCCCTGGACTCACGCCTGTGAGTCAGGTGCTCTCACTGCAGCTGATGGAAAATACAAAGAGCTGCACAACGCTCTTCCAGGGACTGATACGCCAGTGAGTGCCAGGGCAATTACACCGTTTACCCAGCATGTCTCCTGCTTGGGCACAGAGCACTGGAGCTCCAAGATGAAACTGAGAGGAGGACGAGCAAAGAAACACACATGAAGTCTGCATGCATCCTCACACAGTGCACAGCCCGCGTGCTCATATGCGCAAACAACACACATATCACATTTACCCACACAAGAGACACACGTTATATGGACTCATACACAAACACCAGCATGCAGCCTGACATAAGACACACAGACAAAACATGCCCCATGCCCCATCACACCAACATATAACTAATTCTATCAATTAGATTCAGCAGCCTAATTGTGCCGTACACACCCGTCAGTCTGGGACTGAGTGGGACTCTTTGTGTGCACCCCTGTGACACCAGCAAAACAACAACACAAGGCCATGGGGTTTGATGAAACCCCCATCAAAGTTCCGTGTTAAAGTTGCTAAGTGAGAACTGAAAGGGCAGGAAATAGGAAAGTGAAGGATGCCCATGTCACCTTAACTCTGTCCCCTTTTGACTATTGTATTGCTTAGGATACAGGATAAAATTGCATATATGATGGAGGAACCTAAGTCCTTCTTAAGTCCTCTAGGGCACTTTTGAATGTTTTACCCTCAGTCTTTAATGACAAGACCATAGGCTGTTTTGTTCTGCATGACTCTGTCTCAAACAGCACACGCCTTGGCTGGCATGCAGTGAGTGTGGCAGCTCCTCAGAAGTCACCTTTATGCTCCCTGGCCAATGATGGCATCAATCACCGCACAGCACCCACGGGGCAGCCTGAGCCTCAGATAGCAGCAGCAATCGCAGCAGCTGTGGGCTTCTGTTGGGGCCATTTACTCAGGTGCCTAAACATGGAGGTAGGTGTCTTGCTTTAGGCACCCAAATTTGCAAATGTTGGTTCAAAGAAACCTCAGTCGCCAACTAACTGCAGCCTTGGCAAAGAGGCCGCGATCTCTGATTGGTGAAGAATCCGGTCTGCGGCGTTCTCCATGAGCACTAAGCACTCTTCTTTTTAGAAGCGAGTATCTCCATGCCAGGGTCTGAGACCTTCAGGTTGGACAAGGTGTGTGAGGAAAGTCTTCCTGTGCAGCAGCATTCTGTGAAGGTCAAGACGCCCTGGTCCCTGCCCTGGCTGTCAAGCTGGCATCTCTCACCAGCATTTCAGTCCATCATGAAGTGGTAAGGAGAAGAAAACCCACCAGGTGAAAACAAATCGCTGTTTGCCCAAAGGAAAAGGCACCGAGCAAAGCAGCGTTACTTCCCTGCTTCTAACCAGGTGTCACAGACAATGAGAAAAATGGTAATAGATTAGCTCAAAATCTGGCACTTGGCAGCGATCTCCGTGCAGAGCGGGGGAGCATCCGAATGAGGGCGGATGAGCTGAGCATTACACAAAGGCGATGTCTGTTCTGTGGCACAGGGTGAGCAGGCAGGCGGCGCAGGATGCAGTCAAGAGTGCCATCCTGTTCCTGGATCCTTTTAGTCCATGCTGTGGGGTGGATCGTGGTGCTGTTACATTGGAGTCATCCCAGTGCCTCTTTGGCACCATGGTGGGGTCATCTCTGGACCACTGAGCATTCCTACACCTTCCCCTCCTCCCGGCTCCCTCCTAATGCAGGATGCATTGCCAGGGGAAAGAGGGGAGGGCTGTCTCCCAGGGATGCCTAGCGACATAAACAGCCCTTCAAGCTGCTTTTACATCTTCCTTCAACTGCCCTTCCTCCAGTCTTGCACCAAGTCCCACAGGACATGACTCCTTAGGTGAGTTAAGTCATGGTTAAATGCATGGGATACGCCTAAATAAACCCTTTGGGTAGAAAACCAAAGGCCTAGGAGCAAGACCCGCAGCCGGTTTCAGTGCAACTTAGCAGAAAGGTTGGGGAAGCGTTTGGAAGCCCCCTTGGAGATGGACAAAGTCAGCTGAGGAGGAAGTCCTGTTGCTAGGAGACTGCAAGGCCAAGTGTCATGCTAATGTGTCCTCTGATTAAATAGTAAAAGGGTTCAGAAGTGATGAGGATGTCAGCAGTTTAAATGTTTGTGTCGATAAGAAGCCAAGTGCACCTATACCAGAAAAGGCAGAAACCAAACACAGGGACTTGCTGACAAAGTGATGCAATGCAAGGGTGCCTCACACCTACCGTGTGATCTAGTAGGACTCAAGAGAACGTGGCTTCCAGTCCCAGGGCAGGGGTGTTTCCATCTCAGTGCCTCTGCTTTTCCTCCCTTCTTTGGTTGGTCTCATCCATTTAGCCTGTAAGTTATTCAGACCAGGGAGGGTCTATTGTTGTGTCTGCATACAGCACCCAGCACAATGGGGGCGTTTCTCGGCTGGGGTCTCTCGACTCTGCCACCAAACAAAGAGAACCATTAAAAAAATGCTCTAGGGCTAAGCAACAATTGCTCCAGCAATCCACGACCAGTTCCCAGCCATCACTTCAGATAACAGCCTCTGTCGCACCAACATCGTGTACTGGACACTGCTGAAACAGCTTTGACCTGCTGGAGGAGAAGAAGAACAGCCAAGACTTCATGTTGCTTTCTGAGGACATCTGTATCCAGCGTGGAACCTGATATATTTAGAAGGGACATTACAGAATCAGAAGCAACAGAGATCCATGCTGTGTTGCGGTGGTTCAAACACACAGAGGGGGGGCAGGGTGTGGAAACCATATTGACAAGGACGTTGCGGAGGGGAGCTCAACCAGAAGATGTCTTGCGTTGTTGCACACAGTGTTGACGCATAGAGGAATTTCCCCCTAATGGTGACTGGCTACAAATATGAAACCAGAAAAACAGTTTGGTTTCTCACAGGATCGGGAAAAGGGGAAACACAGGGCACAAGTTGTGTTCCCATTAGGCTGCCCCATCTCTTTGCAGGAAGGAGATCTAGTCAATGGACCTAGCCAATGGCCTAGTCAATGAAAGGAGATCTAGTCAATTGACATGCCCAACAGAATGGACTGGAAAGGGCCTGCTGCATTCATGGGAGAAAGACCCAATCCTGAGCTGGACTCTTGAAGGATCAGGAAGCATCAGGTAGGTAGGAATGTTAAAATTACTCTGCAGCCAGAGGCATCAATGTGGATTTTAGCACTGCCTTCAATGCAAGCAGACTTGAGCCAGCATTAAGTGCGTTTGACCTGTGCCTCTGCGGGGCTCCTTCACCTAAGTCCTGTCTCCTTTCCAAGGGAATCCAGGGGCAACAAAATGATGAGGGGGCTGGAGCACAAGACTTATGAGGAGAGGCTGAGGGAACTGGACCTGTTTAGTCTGCAGAAGAGAAGAATGAGGGGGGATTTGATAGCAGCCTTTAACTACCTGAAAGGGGTTCCAGGGAGGATGGAGCTAGGCTGTTCTCAGTGGTGGCAGATGATAGAACAATGGTCTCAAGTTGCAGTGGGGGAGGTCTAGGTTGGATATTAGGGAAAAGTTTGTCATTAGGAGGGTGGTGAAGCACTGGAATGGGTTACCTAGGGAGGGGGTGGAATCTCCATCCTTAGAGGATTTTAAGCTGTGGTTTGACAAAGCCCTGGCTGGGATGATTTAGTTGAGGATAGTCCTGCTTTGAGCAGGGGGTTGGACTAGATGACCTGCTGAGGTCCCTTCCAACTTTAATCTTCTATGATTCTATGATAAAAACTTTTACTGTAGCCATCACCTTCCTTGCTTGTGTTCACAGCACCCGATGGGACAAGCTGCAATCAAAGCCATCACGGAGCAGAGATCTGGTGGCACAGAACATAGACTGCTTCCCTCAGGGGATGCCATTTAGTTAATTGCTCCCTGGCTCTGGGTAGATAAATCATGAGGTGGGCTGTACAGCTGCGTATACTGGTGGCTTAAAGACAGTCACGGGAGGTCATGTGTTCTGCACCTACGCGTGTGGGAGAAATTCCATTCAGGATATTGACGAGCAGCTTTAGCTCCTGTCACATTGTTATGAGCAGCCCAGGTTGTGGAGGGCTGGCCTTCGCCCGAGGGTGATAACGTGGGCAATTTACCCCTTTGCACCCTTCTCATGCTGCCTGGGTAGCTCTGGGTGACTGTTATTATTCAGTATTCACACTATGGGAGCATAGCATGACCTCAGTCAGGGCCCAGGGCTCCATTGTGACAGGAACACGCCCATGTAATGAGACAGACCGTCTTTGCCACAGAGAGATTTTAGTCTTAGCATCAGACAAGAGATAACAGGCAGACACAACACTGCAGAGGAGTGGACTTGCCCCTGGGGCACCTCCTCATGACTGGGCAGGGCACTGCAAGCTCTCCTCATCAGGCATCCCTCCAGTGACTCGCTTCCATCCCTCGCAGTCATCTTCCTCTTCTTGTGACTCAGCCCACCGGCCAGGTCATCTTCAGTTCCACTGGTTCCAAGGTAACCGCTGGTCTAACAAACAATAGCCCCCTGGCCTCAAGCCGAGTCTTTGGCCCAAGTCCTGACTCACTGGTCTTTCCACCCTGGTTCCTGGGGTCTTTGTACCACCTGTTCCAGGCTTCAACCCAGGGACCGTGTAGTGAGACTGCAAGGCCTGCCTAGACAGGCCCCTCTGCTTCCTCCCCACCACAGCCCGTCTGCAGGCCTTTCACACAGCCCCTCTTGAGGCTCGCTGTACACCTGGGCCACGGCTCACTGCCTTCCTCCCTGCCCTTCTCTGACAAATCCCAAGCCAACCGTACCGACTTCAACCCCTTTGGCCTTTCCCAGGCTTGAGCCTTCGTCCTTCACCACTCGACTCTCCACTCCTCAGCTGAGCACTGACACCCCGGAGCTGCCTCCCTGGGGCTCTGAACCTTGTTCTCAGCCCCATCACGGGAGCTACCGCCCCTCGTGTGGCTTTTCTCAGGTCTCCTCTCTCCTGATTTCTATCAGCCCATTCTCAGAAAGCAGGAACTCCCAACCGCCTGTCTTCTGGGGCTCCCCAGAACTGGGATCTCTCTGTTCTTTTAAGGAAACCCGACTGCTTTCCCGGGGTACCTGCTTAACACCCCTCTAGCTGCCAGCAGGAGGACTAACTGATCTCTCAGGCTCCTGTTAACCCTCTCAGTGCCTTTGGGGTTTACACCCTATCACAAACAGATAACTGGGGGGAAGGGATGTGCACACGGTAACAGGGTGCTTAATATAATAAGCCATAGTCTCAGTGCATCAGGACACACCCAAGTTTTTGTATATATTTTATTTGAAAAATAAGAGGCTAGATGGTCAGGGTTCTCTTTTTGTACATGTACAGTGCCTAACACAAAAGGGCACTGGTCTCTGACTGGGACAGCCAGGCACAACCGTAACCCAAATAAAATGTAAGGAATATTAATATTAATGTCAATAATTGTGTTAGTAAAGCTTTTTCAGCTACTTAGCTGATTAACATTTTCATACTGTGATTCACATGTTAGGGATTAGCTCTAAATAATCAAGTCCTGTGGCAGATATCAGATGGGTGTGAGAACATATGCCTGTGTAAAGCATTGAACGGGAATCAATTTTTGACATAAAACTTTTGTGGACTGGCACATGAATAATTAACCTAACTTGTCTTTAGATTTCCTTTCCTTCTGCTACTCTACTATTAGGAGAAGGCGTTCAGAACTCATTGCTTCATAAAGCCAAGAGGGTCCATCCGGCCATCTAGCCTGCCCTCCTGCATAACATTGGCCATAGAATTTCACCCTCTTACCCCCATATTGAACCCAATAATTTGTGTCTGATTAAAGCATCCCTTCCAGAAAGGCCTCCAATCTTATCTGAAAACAGCGAGAGACGGAAAATCCCCCACTTCCCTTGGGAGTGTGTTCCATGGTAAGACTAAGGTCCTGTTTTGAGGCATTTCTGATTCTGGGTGTCTGGGTGGTGGGTCTTGCCCACATGCTCAGAGTTTAGCTAATCTCCATATTTGGGGTCAGGAAGGAATTTTCCCCCAGGGCAGATTGGCAAAGGCTTTGGGGGGTTTTTCACCCCCCTCAGTAGCATGGGGCACAGATCACTTGCTGTTGAATTCTCTGTACCCTTAAAGTCTTTAAACCATGATTTGAGGACTTTAAAAACTCAGCCATAGGTCAGAGGTCTATTCCAGGAGTGGGCGGGTGAGGTTCTGTGGCCTGCGTTCTTTAGAAGGTCAGATGAGATGATTACATTGGTTCCTTCTGACCTTAGAGTCTTTGAGTCGATAAAATGAATCATCCAAGTCACCCTCCCAGAAAGTAAGTCATTTGATCTATTGTGATGCGTTTGATCATGTTGTGTTGATTTTGGAAATCCAGATTTTTATCACATTGACATTGTTCTCAAGTTCATGTTCAATTCCTAATAACGGTCTGATATGCCTTTGTTTTCCTGTACCATATTCCATTAGTCGCTGGCAGATGGGGAAATGAAAACAATTTAATAAAAACCAGAAGTCTTGAAGGATTCTCTCACTGAGGGCTGCCTACACTAGAAAGTTTTAGTGCTTTAACAATGCCAGTACAGCTAAAGTGATACAACCCACAGAGGTGGACACAGTTATATGGTATAAAGGTGCTTTACAGCAGCATAGCTATTCCCAGATGGGAAAAGGAATAAATAAATCTATATATGTCACATTTATTCTGGTATAACCATGTCCACACTGAGGCTTTTTTTGGTATAACTATATTAGTAAAATAATCACAGCATAAGATAGAAAATTATGCCAGTAAAACTTTGAAGTGTTCCCCAGGCCTAAGCAACAATTTATGCAAGGGTTTGCTGTGGATGAAACACCCTTGGAAGTGCAGTTTTCTAAAGACCTCATTGGGGGGCTGTTGATGTCACTGTGGGAGCAGACTTTCCAATAAGTGCCCATGAGTTGGGTGGGGCCATGGGGTGACAGTCAGCCCTGTGTAGAAGAAATCCACGAGGCCTTGGCACCACTTGAGATGTGACTTAAAACATCTTAAGAGGGACGTTGATGATCTATTTTCTCTGTGTGGGAATGAATTTCATGCATAGTCTCTGAGGGAGGCCAGGTAGGTGATGGAATACCTTTTATTCGACCAACCTCTGCTTCTGGGCTTCACAGAGCTGCTCCTAAGGTCTGGAGAAGGTAATAGAGTGTCTGAGCTAAATACAAGGTGAGACCGATCATTAACGTAAGGGGTTCACACACACTGCAGGAGACTCCTTGATATGAAGTGGGCAATGAAAGATTAGCAGGCAGAAGGATGTGTTACAAATTGTTGAAATGAGTCATAAAACCAGAGACTTTGCCACTTTAACAACTTAACATCAATACTTTAACAACAATACATCGTCCTAGCCACCATGGATGTCACCTCCCTATACACCAACATCCCTCACCATGATGGCATTGCTGCCTGCTTCAAACACCTATCAGGTAGTGTACCATGCTCAGAAATCCACCCCGAACGCTTCGCCGAGCTCTTCCATTTCATCCTCACCCACAGCAACTTTACATTGAACAACGCTTTGTTCAAGCCCCGGGAACAACCACAGGTACTAGGATGGGTCGCCAATATGACAGCCGCCCCCTGGGCTACCTCAAAGAAGAAAGTCTGGAAAGCTCACCGCAAAACCAATGACATACCTGAGATATTTGCATCCTCTGGACAGACGACCTAAACTCCTTCCTAGATTTCCACCATAACTTCAGCAACCTCCATCCATTCATCAAACTTTCTCTAGGACACGCCCACAATAGGAGCAAGTGCCAGGACACGATGATCAGCTTCAACAACGGAGCCCTACAAATATCCCTATACAAGATCCCCACTGATCCCCACACCTGTCTCCACAGAGCCAGTAACCGCCCCAGACACACCAGGAAATCCATCATCTACAGCCAGGTGCTCAGATACCACAGAACATGTTCCACAAAATCTGGCTTATACACCTTAACACACTGGAAACCGCCTTCACCAAACAAGGGCATCGCCACCAGAGAAATAGATCGCATCATGGAACAGGCCACTCAAGTACCCCAGGAGAACCTGCTTCAATCCAACCTCCCACCCCACACTGGAACCCATATGGGGCATCACCAAAGAACTACCACTCATACTGGGTGAGGACCACATCCTGAAAGAGGTTGTTCCAAAGCCCTCTCCTCCTGCCTTCAAACATCTTCCCAACCTCACCCAGTGCATCAAATGTCCCAATGCCAACTACGTGGGTGAAAAGAGACAACCAGGATGCTCTCATATGAATTCACGCAGAAAAACGGTAAAAGACAAAAACACCCTGTCACCTATAGGCGAACGCTTTTCCCAAAGTGATCTCTCCATATCTGACCTCTCTGTCCTCATCCTCAAAGGAAACCTGTGCAACACCTTCAAAAGTCGAGACCGAGAGCTTAAATTCAGGACCCTGCTGGAAACTAAAATCCGTGGACTTAACAGAGACACTGGTTTTATGGCTCATTACATTTCATTTTAAGAGGTCTACTACAGCTTGTGTAAGCCCCTTATGTGTAACGGTCTGTTCCATCTTGTAGTTAGCTCAGACACTCTGTAACCTTCTCCATACCTGAGGAATCTCCAACAGAAGCTGATCCAATAAAAGATATTACCTCACTTATCTTGTCTAGCTCATATCTTGAGACCGACATGGCTACAACACTGAAACATTATGAAAAGCAAGGCTTGTTTGGATGTGTGTCTTTCTTCTATATATTTCTATCAGAATATTACAATAAGGGAATGTAAGAGCTTGGTTTATTCAAATATCCACCCTGTGATAAACTATATTATGCTCAAGATTTTCAAGTATCCCTCTCCACAGACATATCTCTTGTTTCAATAACTCAGTGACTTGAGATCAAATCCCTTTTCCTTAATTGCTCCGCTGTAATCATGACTGCTCTTCTTCATGAAAGAGGCAGACAAGAAACCTCATATCCTTTTTTTGAAATCACTGCCTTTGTTTTTGAGCCTCCGCCAGCCGATAGGAAATAATTAAGCTCCTATCTGCACGGATTGGGGTTGCTCTGTTGCCAAGTTGCAGGTAGTTTGTTATTCTCGCTTTATCACCCTCTGCAGCAGTGGGACTGGGAGCTTATTTAGCAGCGTGCTGGCTGCACGTTTATCGCTACACGTTTGATTAAGCAGTCCTGGTAATTATTTTATTTTATTTAGTTTTAAATAAAGAATTTCTTTAGCCTCGGGGACGGAACTGACAAATCTCCACAAACTTGTTCCATTCCACTGTGAAACTGGGCAGAAGCCAGCGAGTGCAGAGAGCAGGGATTGGACAGGATGGGTGGAGACAATTGGGGTCAGTTCCCTATCCTGCCACAGACTGTCTCTGTGAGTGTCTACACAGCAATTAGGCACCCGTGACTGGTCCGGGCCAGCCGACTCGGAGTCACAGGGCTTGACTGCAAGACTGTTTCACTGCAGTGTAGACATCTGGGCTCTAGGACCTTGCAAAGTGAGAGGGTCTCAGAGGTCTATACAGCCATGAAACAGCCCCCCAGCCCGAGTTGGCTGGCACGGGTATGGCTTTTCCTTTGCAATGTAGACATAGCCTTTGTCTCACTGGGTCCCAGGTCTCCATCTGCAGACAGCGGATTTCATTCTGCTGTCAGGCCAGCCCCTCTCACCGGCCCGAAATAGAAAATAATAATAATAACGATGATGGTGATGATAAAAGAGCCGGCAGTGAAGTGCCGGCAGCCCCAGGGAAGGAGCTGTGTCGTGGCACCTGTTGTCTCTGCTCCAGCTTCAGACAGTGTTCCCTCCCTTTCCCCAGCACGTCTTTTGCTTATCAGCTTGGCTGCCCAGCAACCTGCTGAGCACCTGTGCAGAGCAGGGAGTGGAGAAGTGACAGAGTGTGCGAGCAGCTTATTGAAAAGACACTGGGGCAGCTGGAACAGGGCAAAATCCTGATGGGACCCAGCTCAGGAGTGGGTGGAAGGATGGATTCCTCTGGGCTGGCCAGTTCCCAAAGGGAGATTTGCTGTCCCTTTGTTCTGGAGCCGATGGGTGCCATCTGCAAAGGAAAGGGAGGCCGAGACCTTTGGGCGGCATAAAGAGACTAAATAAAGCCCGTGTCACCAGGCTACCCAGTGAGTCACACTGCCCTGCCTGTTTCCATGGCCTCCTGGGCACAAAAGCACAGTTTGTTTCTTTTTCACCCTGTGTCCCTTTAAGGCTCAATCCCACACATGGCACAGGCGTGCAGCAGGAGAGACCTTCCACTGCTTTCTCTCCTGCCCCCAGCACCCCCCTGCTTCCTGTTCCCCCCAGTTATATATCCTCCCAGTCATCTCAGGATCCCAGCAGTTCCCAGCCTGGTGTCAGTAATCCCCAACAGTAACTGGTCAATTCATCCCAGTTAAGCCTGCAGCCTGGCGTGTGCTCCAGTGGCCTCTGTGATGAGTGTGCTCTAGCTAGCTCTCGGAGACAGTCCACAGGTGGGAGTCTGTAGCCACCACCCCCTGCTCGATTTGGGTTCACCCTGCCATGTTCAGGGCCGTAGCTCTGGAAGAACAAGTTGGCCATGGGAGGTGGGAGGAAGGGAGCTCTCCCCAGCGCTTGCATGACTCAATCGAGAGAGCTGCGTTTCCTCGGTGTACGCTCACCCCGCAGCAGACAGTGCTCCTTCCCTTTCGCTGCGATGTTGTGACACCTGCAACCTGCTGAAAGTGCAGGCCCCGGGGCTGCCCAGCTCATGGCGGGCAAGCGGCCAGGAACATGGCGCTGCTGCTGCCACAGCAAAAAAAAACCCAGCTCCCAGCTCTACTTCTGCCAGAGTCGAGGCTTTGATGAAGCGGGCTCTTTGCTCTCCCCAGGGGGGGTGTGGAGACGGTGCATGCAGCCCGGCTCCCGGGTGATGGGGGAAACAGCACATTTCCGACCGGAGCCAGGAATGCTAATGGACTCATTTCTTCTCCCAAGGCAAGGAAATTATTTCTGCCCCCGGCTGACCCCTGGACCACAGAGACACCATAAAACAACAGCGGCGTGTTAAAAAAACCAACACAGCCGCGCGGCAGCTTTCCAGATTACCATCCCCGGAGCAGGAGCAGCTCAGGCCATGGGTAGCGGGGAACTGACTCTTCTAACCCTGATCTTCTGTGATTCTGTGAATGGGAGATGTAACATGGAAGAAGGCTCGGGTTCATCACACACTCTGCTTGTTTTCCCCTGGGCAGGAGGAGGAAGATGGAGGGGAAGCGTGTGTAACGGTGACTCCACTGAATGGGGGCCTTTCTACAGAGTGTGGGGCAGATTTCTCCAAACAAGCTTGGGTAGGACGGGATGTCGGGAGAGGCTTTTTATACACATGGTAGGAAGGAAGAGGCGACTTTGTGAGACAGGCCAAGCTGGGACAAAAGGAAGTGGAGGGTATGAGGGACAAGCACTTTGCGGGAAACAATATTATTTTCAGCGGTGTTTAGACTTCATGAAATGCTTCTAGAAAGCTGCACGTATTAACCCTACTTCTAATATAAAGTATGCCATGGTATAAAGTTTTATGGAGTGTTTGCACGGTAATCCTCTATAACTGGGTAACTCACCAAACCGGAAAAGAAGCATTCCTTACATGCCCTTAAATTCCTTGAATGCCGCCCTGCCTGCCAGATGGCCCATTGCAGGCAAATGAAGCATTGTTGATTGCATTTCTCACTCCCTCCAGGAAGGGGAGGCCTGCGCATGAACTCAGCCCATCAGTTTGGAATCTGGGGTGAGCCGGGATACAAATCCTTGACACAGAGAAACTGGGATGGTGTCTGGATTCTGAGAGGCCAAGATTCCTAAACATCAGCAAGAGAACCCCAGGCTACTGGAAATGGGTCAGTCCTACAGGACACAAAGAGTGGCTTATTATAGAAGCTTATATCACCTTTTCAGTCGAAGACTGTAACTCATTTAGGGGGCGAGCCTTTCCTGTTTTAACCTTGTAATTAACTCCTTTCTTTTCTTAGTTAGTAAACCTTAGTTAGTTTATTACAGGATTGACTACAGGTGTCGTGTTTGGTTTGAGATCTGAGTACAATTGACCTGGGGTGAATGACTGGTCCTTTGGGACTGGTTGTAACCTGAATATTGTTGTGATTTCTGGTGTAAAGTGACCCCCTGTCACATAGCCTAGCTTGCCTGGGTGGTGCCCCGGGGTAGTGTTTGTGATTCCATGGTAAGACTGTGCTATGTTTTAGGAGTTCACACTTGTTACTGGATGAGCGAAATCTGATTCTAGGACATACCACCAGGCTGGGGTGTCTGGTTTCTGACAGTCTGCCCTCAGGTTGGCACTCAGGACCTGATCCAGGCAGTGTGACAAAGACGTTTATTGTAAAACGCCCCGAAGCATATAAAGAAATGCAGCTAAGCTCGTTAAAATGGAGGCCAGCGAAAGGAACCAATAGAAACACGGCACGAAAATTCACACTGCAAAAAGCCCATGGCTCTCTCTTTCCTTTGGGGCGTCACAGAGAGAGCTCGGACAGAGACCAGAACGTCCTGCCCCAGCAACAGTTCTCATCACCTGAGATAAAAGAGACTTTCTCTGAGCACTTTCCTGCGGAGGGCCTCACGGACAGAGTGGAAGGTGGTGCTGCCCATGCGTGTTAGTTGGTGTGTCACAAAATGCTTGACAAATAGTTGTTGAATATCCCTTTCTGCCCTCTTCAGAGAATGCGCGCCTTCAGCGGATGTGTATTGATGTAGGGTTTTCAAAAGCAGCCAAGGGAGGTCGGTGCCTAACTCTCATTGACTGCCAAAATCCCTTAGGCAATTTTGAATAATCTCACCCTTATTTGTTACTTGCTGCACCTTTCTGTTTTTTTTTCTTGCAACTGAAATAATGTCTTTCAAATTGTGTTCCTGCACCCCTGGGCCTGATAAGAAATTCAATCAGTTTCTTGGAAAATATTCTCCAAGCAAAGAGCTGAAGTCCAGTTTATAAAACACACAGGGAGTGGATCCCGCTGGGTTAAATCCCTGCTATAATCAGACAGTTCCCAAGCGACGGGGTTTATCTCCTGTAACAGGCCTCCGCGGCACAGCTGTGATGCAATTCTGTTGTGCTTTGCCACCCGGTACTTCCAGTGTCATATTTTTCATGAGTTGCCCCTTGACATGTTGGCCTAAAATGTTTGATATTCCCTGACACATTGAGTTAACTGCTGGTTGTCCTCCGTCGCTTTGACTGACAGCCCCATCCACACAGGCAGAAAGGACAGTCTCTGAATAGATGCCCTTTATCAGGCTACATCTGAATTACACAGCCAAAGAGGTCTGAACCTACTGTGAGATATCAACACGGTTCTGGAACCCAGGCACTCAGAAAGACACTTATGCAGTTTAAAAGGTCTTGGACAGTTGCTGTGATCAGGGAATAGAATATTTCTCTGGAGTCATCCCAGTTGGGCAGACGGCTTTTCCTTTATCTCTGGGATCACTAGCTTTGCCACCACAAAATTTTTTTTCCTAAGGCTTAAGTTGCCAGTGTGACTCCAGCTCAGTGCTGTATCATTGTACTGGAATACAACCTCATGAGGGAGACGATGTCAGGTTGGGCCAGCCCTGGACGCTGTTTCAGGGTTGGAGCTGGGCAAATAACTGATTTTTCCCCCACCTAGTTTGTTGGCAGTTTCAGAGGAAAAAAGGGTTGGGTTGAACAGAAGCTAAAATTTGTGTGAATTTTCAGCAAATTGAAAAAGTCGGAAAAACTTTTTAAAATCTCTGGGCCTTTTGCACCTTTGGAAACAAAAGCAAAGGAGAGGAAGGGCTTGATTCACAGAGCTGAATACACCCAATAACTCAGTGGTTAGGGCACTCACCTGGGAAAGGGTTCAATTCACTGCTCCAGAACAGGGATTGGATCCTTCTCGTGTTTTGTGAATAGCACCTAAGTCCCCAGGTGAATATAACCCGAAAAAAAATTGGACAAAACTATTCAGCGAATCCATGCCAATTTGGCAAATAGTTCTGGTTGGCCTACAACTGCATTTTTCGGTGAATAAACTATTCATCTGAAAAACATCTCCCAGCTTGATTCAGGATGATTTTGTGCAGCCGGATACCAAGGACCTGATGAAAAAGAGGAACCTCTTTGCAGTAACTAGGATGGATCCTTCGGAACCAACATCAGAGCAGACCAATGGTCCATGTAGACCAGCATCCAATCACTCTGTCGTACGGGAACAAGCTCACGCAGCATCTAGCTTTGTCTCCCTATTAATCTTTACCAGCTCTGATGATGCCAGCTCTTGTATGATAATCTCAGGCCTACTGATGTTGATCTGCAACCATTGGGTCAGCAAGAGATATCGATAGCCCCCGATGAAAGAACTCAGGCTGCTTATATAGAGACAGCATGGTCATCAAGAGGTTCACCCTGGAAGCTTCAGGCTTCACCGCCATAAATGCTAGCTCCTGCTTGCTGAGCTAAATGCACAGCTCTGCCAGCTGCAGGCAAGTGCCTGGCTCTGGAAGCTAGAGCAGGCTGCTATTGGAGACAGCTGTAGCAGTCTGGTTGGTTGGAGAGCCCACCAGAAGGCAAGAGCAAAGGGGACGAATGCCCCTTATAAGAATATAAGAAGGGCCATACTGGGTCAGAGCAATGGTCCATCTAGCCCAGTATCCTGTCTTCTGACAGTGGACAACGCCAGGCCCTTCAGAGGGAATGAATAGAATATCCCCTATTGGCCACTCTTAGCTTCTGGCAGTCAGAGGCTAGGGGCACTCCGAGCATCGGGTTGCATCCCTGCCCATCCTGGCTAATAGCCATTGATGGACCTGTCCTCCATGAACTTATCTAGGTTTTTTTCTTAACCCTGCTATAGTTTTGGACTTCACAACATCCCCTGGCAATGAGTTCCACAGGTATCCAGGGAGGATGGTGATGGTATATGACCAGAGCTATCATGTGCAGAAAGTTTTCAATAAACTGAAGACTTCAGAGGGACATCAGGAGTTTGAAGATCCAGATGCAAGACCGCATGAACCAGGTAAACATAAATCTGGAACAGGCAGTGAAGAGGGAGGAATAGATAACACTTCGAGGAGACAGCAAAATGAGAAAGAGACAGATTGTATCCTCAGGATACAGTTGCCAAAGGAGCTGAAAAGGGTGCCATGGGAGCCGGTGGACACAAAACAGCTAAGAAACTCCAGACTGGGAGGCTGCCAAAGAAAGGAAAGAATTGCACTAAATCTTATTTGTCTTTAAACAAAGTGTCCTAATTGCTAACAAAAGCATTTCAAGCAAATTGTAGTAAAACTGAGTTATTCTGATCAATTTACATAGTCGAGCAAATTACTGACTGTGCCTGAAATAGTGCCAGATACAACAGAGAGAGGGGAAAGTGGTAATTTGGGGGAGGAAAATTACTTGATGACTTGAAGAGAAGAATTATTAAGCATGAGTTTGAGATGCAGCGTGCAGGCTAATCGGAATGCAAAACAAGGTAAAGATTTTCAATTGTGTTTTAAGGTCTGGAAAATCTGATTAGGGTAAAGGAAACAAGAATTCACAAGGGAAGTGTTAGAGCCAGATCCTGCAAACACTAATTCGGTGCAAACAGTCCTTACTATGGCTAAGTATGCCCGCTGACCTCCCGGGAGCCAGGATGAACTCATACAAGTTCTCCCATTGACTAAGAGAGGAAAGATGATCTTGTGGTTTAAGGCATTGGCCTGGGACAGCTCTGGATTCAATTCCTGCTCTTTCTGTGACCCTGGACAAGCCATTTAGGATGGGATTCTTAAACGTGCTCTAGCTTTCCTCCCATTGAAAGCAATGGGCCAATGGCCATTAGCTTTAATGGCCTCTTTTAGTCATAAAATGAAGGCAATTTCTTGGGAAAATCCAAAATGGGTGGTGGAAATATTTCAGCCACATGTGGAATTTCTGAAAACTATCCATCCACTCTAGCTTCTGTAATCGCACGGGGAGTTAGGCCTCAGATCTGGGCCCTTAACACTGCCAATTATTCAGAGCAGCGGTTTCATCTTCTTGCAGTGGTCTGTGGAGTACAGCGCACAAGTGTAGCCCTGCTGGAACAACGATGTCCGTAGCAGCGATGGCTCAAAGCAGCACTCAGCCCTGTTCTGAGCTCTGGGGATGTTCGTCTTCAGATCCAAACTCCACGGAAGCAGTATAAATCAGGATAGCTTCATTAAAGTCAGTGGAGCTGCACTGGTGTATGCCAGCCTCAGATCTGGCCCCAAGGTGCTGGCCTGTCTCTCTGGGTCTTCCTGTGGTCAGAGATAGAACAGACTCGAAAGGAAGTGACAGAAACCCCATGTCTTGGGGCATCAGAAGAAGATTGGTTAATGACTGCATTGGTCCCAGGGAAATGGGCTGGATGATCTAACAGGTCTTTCCCATCTATGATTAAATACTACCATGGCCACCAACTCTTTGGTCCATCCCTGACATAGCAATATACCTTGCATCCTACCACGTGCAGCTTTCATGAAAGCTTCTCAATGGTCCTTGGCCACGCCTGCTCCCTTTAGAATGAATCTGACTTTTGAATTCTCTTGAGAAAGCAAGCTCTCTGCACAGTGATAACAGAGACGTGTCCATTCAAACTGAAATTTGCCTTTTCCAACTCCTGCTGATGTAACACTTAGCACCTTTATGGCGCTTTTCATTTTCAAAGTGCTTTACAAACATTAATAATGCAACTCACATGAACTTCAATGCCACTGTAAAGCTCTAAATCCTTTCCCTTATCTTCCTCTTTGGGCTCAGAAGTTGCAGCCCTTCAGAAGTCCGCATGCTCTTGTGGGCTCTGACAAATAATTATTAAAAATTATCTCTAGTCTTGCTCTCCGTCTTCTAAATGATCCTCTCAACGTTCCTCTGTGCCAATAGCCAGTTACGAGATTACAATGCACACACAGTAATAGATTTAGAGACAGATTCTGCTCTCATTCACATGGGGGTAAATCCAGAATAAATCCAAAAAGCTACTCCTGTCTGACAGAACCTGGTCCTTACAAACCCTAAGTTGCATGTGTGAAGGTCACTGACATGATTATCTGCCCGTTTGATGGTTTTGTACTAGTTCCTTTGAGATGATTGTTTATTATGTGTACTACAAAATACGGAGAGGCTCCAAGCATGAGCAGAGCCCCATTTCATTAGGTGCTGCACATACCCATAGTGAGCAGCAGTCCCTGCCCCGAAGAGCTTACAATGTCAGCAGACAAGACCGACAAAAGGAGTCGCATAAATATCATTAGTTGAGAATTTTTCAACGCACTTTTTTTCATCAGCAAATGCTTGTTTGTCAGAACCAAAATATTTTGCAGAACGGTATCGGGGTTAAGAAAGGTTTTTGGGAAGGGGTCTCAGAGCCAGGATGGAATTTTGAGAGAGAGAGGGACTTGCCACGCCCCAGATCAGCTGATAACTAGGGGCTTGATGGACTCACCTGTGCTGCGAGAGACCGAAATTCAAAATGCTGCTGTACCTGGTTCAGAGCTGGGGCATGACCCTGGGTTGCTCACATTGCAGGTGAGTGCCCTGAACACAAGGTTGTTGACTGTTCTGGGATGGGTTGTGGTTTTTCATGAAACTTTTTGAAAGGTCTCATTTTCATCCCGATGGGGAAGAAAAACAAATGTCAAAACCGCTGCGCTTTCCAGCCAGCCCTAATTATTCACGAATTTTAGACAGGAGGCAGAGAGCTGAAGAATCGGGTTCATGTTCTAATAGAAATAAAGAGAAGACCTGAAGGCTGCCTTTTGCAATGGCAGGGAACTGTTTGTGTCGGACATGCTCTACTGACTCTACGAGATTCTTACTCAGGAATCCGAAGTAAGGGAATGACAGCCCTGAATATAAGAACGGCCATACTGGGTCAGACCAATGGTCCATCCAGCCTAGTATCCTGTCTTCCAATGGTGGCCAATGCCAGGTGCTTCAGAGGGAATAAACAGAATAGGTAATCATCAGGTGGTCCATCCCATTGCCCATTCCCAGCCTCTGGCAAACAGCAATCCCTGCTCATCCTTGCTAATAGCGACGGATGGACCTATCCTCCCTGAATTTATTTAGGTCTTTTTTTAACCCCTTTATAGTCTTGGCATTCACAACATCTTCTGGCAAGGAGTTCCACAGGGTGACTGTGGATTGTGTGAAGAAATACGTCGTTTTGTTCATTTTAAACCTGCAGCCTGTTAATTTCATTTGGTGACCCCTAGTTCTTGTGTTATGAGAAGGATAAACAACACCTCCTTTTTCACTTTCTCCATACCAGTCATGGATTTATAGACTTCTATCATATCCCCCTTAGTTGTCTCTTTTCCAAGCTGAAAACTACCGGCCGTATTAATCTCTCCTCATATAGAAGCTTTTCCATGCCACCAATCATTTTAGTTGCCCTTTTCTATACCTTTTCCAATTCCAATATAATTTTTTCTGAGATGGGGCAATCAGGTCTGCACACAATATTCACAATGTGCACTTATCATGGATTTATAAAGGCAATACAATATTTTCTGCCATATTATCTATCCCTTTCCTAATGATTCTAAATGTTCTGTTAGCTTTTTTGACTGCTGCTGCACATTGAGTGGATGTTTTCAGAGAACTGTCCACAGTGACTCCAAGATCTTTCTTGAGTGGTAACAGTTAATTTAGACCCCATCATTTTGTACATATAGCTGGGCTTATCTTTTCCAATGTGCATTACTTTGCATTTATCAACACTGAATTTCATCTGCCATTTTGATGCCCTGTCACCAGTTTGTGAGATCCCTTTGTAACTCTTCGCAGTCTGCTTTGGACTTAACTATCTTGAGCAGTTTTGTATCATATGCAAATTTTGATACCTCACTGTTTACCCCTTTTTCCAGATCTTTTATGAATCTGTTGAACAGCACTGGTCCCAGTACAGACTCCTGGGGGACACCGCTATTTACCTCTCCCCATTCTGAAAATTGACCATTTATTCCTACCCTTTGTTTCTGATCTTTTACCCAGTTACTGATCCAGGAAAGGAGCTTCCCTTTTACCCCATGGCTGCTTACTTTGACTAAGAGCCTTTGGTGAGGGACCCTGTCAAAGGCTTTTGGAAAATCTACGCACACTATATCCACACCCTTGTTGACCTGGTCTCTGCCGTCGGAAAAGCAATCCTGGCCTGTGACGGGTCAACTCACACTCTGTGGTGCCCCCTTGCTGGCCGTTCCGGGGATCCTGCAGAGAGGGGGATTGGGGGACCCGGGCGCACCCACTACTCTGGGTCCCGGCCTAAGGACCATCCACTTGCTGCATCCCCTCCAATTCCTCGGTACTTTTCCCTGTGACACTTCCCTGAGACCCCAGCTCCCTGTTCACCCTTGTCTCAGAGCCTCAATCTGCAAGTTTCCGCTGCTGGCTAGGAGCTGTCTTTAGCTCCCTGGGTCCCTGCCTGCTGTACTGGTCTCATAGACTCTCATAGACTCATAGACTCATAGGTCTGTCCAGAGGGCTAGCTGCCCTCAGCATGCAAGGCAACCAGCCCTCCCTCCTCAAGTTCCAGGTCATGACTGCCTCTGCTCTGCCCTGCAGCTCTTCTTATATGAGCCTGCCTGGCCACGATTGGCTGCTCCTCACAGCTGCCTTCCTATTGGCTGCTTTTCTCTCAACCTCCTCAGGGCTCTCTTAGCTCCTTAGCAGCCTCACACTGTCTCGCCTCCACCTTCCTTGTCTTTCACTAGCTCTAGGAACGCTCCCCTCCTTAGTCATTGTTTGGCCAAGCTGATGCATTCTTGATTTAGTTCTTCTAATCATGCCTCGCAAATCAATCCTCCCAGTCCTCAGGTCATTTCCTTTTCTCATTGCTACCCATCCCTGTCCCCTTTGCCTTGAAGATTCAACTTAAACCCCAGTGGAGATGTGTGCATAACTCCTGTGTTTACTCACCCTACTTTTCCATGTTCCACAATTCCCTTTTTGATGTTGTCTTGCAAGATTTAAATCCCTCAGGGCAGGGACCATGAGCCAGATTCTGATCTCTCTTGCCCCTGGCCAAATCCAGAGTAACCCCGCTGACATCAACAGAGTTACTCTGGATTTATGACAGCATAACAGAGATCAGTGCTCACATGTTATGGAGACAGGCAGTGCTAAAACCTCACTAGACCAGGATCCGGTCACCAGCCTAAATTTCCAGCCAGGAAGCACCTAGTGCACTGTTGATCCTGTAATAATAGAGTCATAGTCAGAAGGCCAGAAGGGACCAATATGACTATCCAAGCCGACTTCCTGCCTAGCACAGATCAGAGACCTTCACCTAGTGATTCCTGCAGTGGAGGAAATAATTATTCAGTATTAATAATTATTACACACGATTGTAATAAATGCAAATATTTCATCTTCTCCACTCCCTCCAGCCTGTCAGTGCTCTCCTGGGGCAAAGCTGCTCAAGACTGTAGGTTGTACGGACAGAGCAACCTCATCATCAGTGTGCAGATGTATTATCGCTTCCTCAGGGATGTGACACCTGTCACATGCAGAGAAAATTACATTCTTGCTTCCTGAATACAATGCAAACCCCTATTTCATATTTGCTGTCCACTATCGCTGTTAAGCTTACACCCTTCAAATATCTGTAGGTTGTTATCAAGTCTCCCCGAGTCCTCCCTGCGTCACGCGAGACATATATTGCTCTTTTAATTGTTCCTCATAAAGTAAATTCCTCCAAACCCTGGCTCGTCTTTGTTGCTCTGCTTTAAAATGCCATCAGTTTGTCAGCATCTCCCCAGTTATGTGCCCCTCCCGAAAGAAGCGCAGCATCCCTGGTGGAGGAGGGTTTATCAGCTATCCTCTCTGTGCCTCGGTACCATCTCACACAGAGCCCCAAATCACGCTGACCTTCTTGACCAGCTGTCATCGTAAACTCTTCTCTTCCCCGCTGACCACTAGCTCCCAGGTCTTTCTCTGACACTGGCTTCCCTTTCCCATTAAACATGTGCATCCTGGATCATTTTGGAACTTGCATTAGCTCTGCCTCATTCTCATTTTATTTCCTGCCCGTCTTTCTGATCTCGCTAGGTCTCTTGCTATTATTACTCCATCCATGCTTGTGCTCGCAACACTTCCCAGATCAGGCAGGAGGCTGTAATTAACATGCTGTTTCCCTCGTCTTCCAGGCCATTAATAAATATGTTAAATGAGGCCGCTACCTTGCAGAGCAACGCACCAGGCAGAGGCTGCACAAGACTGGCTTTCAGCCTCCTGCTGCATGTAAGGCAGACCCCGCTACCAAAGAGAACCAGGTGGTGTTAATTCCCTTTTGCACCAGCAGCTGAACTGAAATTGATTTCCCCTTAGCTTGACACTTGTGCACCCCTTCCCCCTCCACTTGTAATAAATGTGATGACGAGGCACCAAGGACACTGGATGAGAGAGGTTAATGCTTTCAAAGCCTTGAGAAAGCGGGAGCAGAAACAAAGGCTGTGGAGGAGGCTATTTCACATGATGGTCTCGGACCCACCAGCAAAACCCAGAGTCAACTTCTCTGTTGGAGATTTAAGGGGCTAGCATGCAATACAGTGGATGTGAAACTGCCGAGGTCTTCCTCGTGTCACAGAGGAGGGCGACGAAGTCCAAGGCGAGTTGGAAAATGAGGGCAGATAAGGGGCTCAGGGCAATTCAGAGCTGAGCATGTCAAGCAATTGGATCAGGAAAGACAGATTGGAAAACACGCCTTTCAGTGACAGAGTTCCAGAGCTCCATCTATTTATCTTAACACAGAGAAGGCTAAGGGGTGACTTGATCACAGTCTGTAAGCATCGTCCTGGAGAACAAATAGTTAATAATGGACTGTTCAGAATGATGCAGAACAGTACAACACGAGCCAATGGCTGGAAGCTGAAGTTAGACAAATTCAGACTGGAAACAAGGAGTTCATTTTTAACGGTGAGAATAATTAACCACTGGAACAACTTCCCAAGAGTCGTGGTGGATTCTCCATCACTGGCCATTTTTAGATCAGGACTGGCTGGTTTTCCAAAAGATCGGCTTCAGGAATCATTTGGGGGCAGGTCTCTGACCTGTGCTCTACAGAAGACCAGAGGAGATGATCACCACGGTCCTTTCTGGCCTTGGAATCTATTAATCTATGTAGCAAAATACAGCATGCCCTAAATGGTCCTCAGCTATGAGAAACTGATTTGGGAAAGGATGTGGGATGGAGAGGCAGAGAGCTGGAATGTCACCCCATCAAGTCCTGGAAGCTTCGAATGCAAAGGCAGTCCTGGGCGACCTCCCTAGATGGGAGCATGGCCTGTCAGGGAGCTGCAAGGTTGGGAGCCAGGTTTTTCAGGGCTTCCAGGTCCCAGCTCCGCATCAGCCTGCTAGGCAGGTGCTGAGGAGGCAGGTTGGAGGGAAAGCAGGCGGGTTTCTGATGGAACCCTGGCAGGGGCCAACTGGAACATCATTGAGATCAAACCATCCACAGGAAGCATTTCACTAGGAGGATGGATTTTGCACTAGGAGTGCGGTGAAGCACTGGAATGGGTTACCTAGAGAGGGTGTGGAATCTCCATCCTTAGAGGTTTTTAAGGTGTGGTTTGACAAAACCCTGGCTAGGAAGATTTTATTTGGGATTGGTCATGCTTTGAGCAGGGGGTTGGACTAGATGACCTCCTGAGGTCCCTTCCAACCCTAGTCATCTATGATTCTCTGATTCAACAAATCAGCCAGAAAAAGCATTTTGAAATCAACAAATCAGATGAAAAAATGTTCCACTGGGTTGGTTTTTGGTTTTTTGTTTTCCCAGCCAGCTTTCATGATGATAGTGGAGAGACAGACCAATAAGGAAACCAGAACCTATCTATGCAACACTAAACCTGCGTAAAACAGAGCAAGGATCTCAGGGTGTGGGTGGTTATTAATCATATTTTTATTTTATTATTTGTGATGCTGTTGTTGGTTGTTGGCTGGTTATGTTTACCTCCCTTTCCTCCTGGGCACACCGGGACACAAAGGGTTCCCCCTCTGCACTGAGAGGCAGGTCACCTTGAACAAGGAGATGTGTTTGCTTGTTTGTTTTCCTAATAGATCATTAGCACTGCAGGCAGTAAATGACCTGGGAGAGGGAACTAAGTTAATGCAGAGCTCTGTGGCCTGGTGTAGTCCCTCTGGGCTGCTATTCTGCATTTGGGCAGCTCACTAACCTTGGAAGGCAGGAGGCAGGGGGTCTTTCAAGTGACTTTGTTTTCCTGCTGAAGCTTTGATTGCTGTTGGATATGTCTGATGCCCTTCCAGCCTTTCTCCACTACAGGATGACTAGTGGGTGCTGGGTTCCTTTTTCAGCCAGCAAGTTAGCAATGCCAGCGATTTATCCACTGGAATTTTCATCTATAGTTGCCCTTGAAAGGCAGCTTTAAAGAGTGTGCATGTGTGCGCAGGTGTGCTTGTGGGTCTGTAACATGCAAAAACTCCATTAAAGGAATATTTAGGATGCAAAGTTGCAAGATCAAGCACGCCAACGTTAGGAAATCCCAGGTGTAAAGTTGCCCATGAAACCATAATTTGGCTGCCTAGTGTATATGCATTATCGTCTTTAATCACATGATCACGTACTACCTTCTCCACATCCTCACTCGGTGCACAGTATGGATTGTGCTCACCAAATGGCTAAATAGTCAATATTTCTTTTTATACCCATCATTCAATGTATGGCTCCAGGTCTTACTCCGAGGCATTATCCAACCCCTGCACTGAATACAGAAGTTACCCGTGAGCTTTTCTATGGCACTCCTCGCTGTAATGTATGAGTGCTTCATAAACATTAGTGAACTTGTCTGCACAAGACCCTTGGGAGATGAAGGGGTGGTATCATCTCAACGTTATACATGGGGAACTGAGGAACAGAGAAATTAAGGCCAAAACTACTGGAGCAGGTTGTCATCCTCTAGGGAAGCAGCCATTAGAGCGGGTTGAGGCATACAACTATTTGCTAGATATCAAAGGAATATTGAGAGTCAGGAACCGGAAGTTCTGTCATAGGTTCAAGAAGGAAGTATACAATAGTGGTTGCTGATGTTTCTTTCCCTGTCTACCTCATGCATCCCTTCTCCCCTGTCCCTAGCATATATCCCACACTCTGTCTTTGCCCCTATCTTTCCCCCCTTCACTGCTTGTCTTTCACCCTCTACCCTCTAGGAAATCAGACCCAAATAACGAGCTACAGAAGAATTGGCTCAGTCGCAATGTATACAAATAACCATGACTGTTCAGTACTTCTAGGAAACTGCCCAGTGCTCTAATTAGGGCTTTGATACCTTGAAAACCACCTTCGGGGAGTTGCTCTATCCCTGCCTCCATGCTAACTATTATTTTTGATGCGTTAAAAGCTCATTCAGTATCACAGCATATCACTGGATCTTGATATCAGAGCTTATGGCCCACCTCCTCAGCTGGCGTAAACCAACTGCAGTGGCTTGAACAGAACAAGTTTGGGGCCCAAGGTCTTTATCACTTGGCCACTGGAATCCTTTGCAGAGTGGTCTCTATCCTCGCCTTCATGCAGTTTTTCCTCTTGATGGACAATTTATGGCCATTGTGCCTTGAGCAGAGGTTGGCATGAAGTTATCCACAGCGATGCCTCAGTCTTTCCCATGACAGTTTGCAGCTCCCTCATGACCCAGCCGTGTCTGTAAGGATCTGAAATTGCTCCTTCCAATGCACATTACCCCACACTTGTCCACGTCCAGTTTAAGCTGCCATTGAGTTGCCCACTGATTTGTGCCGCTAGAGGCTTTCCAGAACCAAATAATATTCAGTCCCCAGTGAATTTCACTGCCATGCTCTTCCCTCTCCTTTTTGTGCTGCTGCTAATAAAGATACTGAAGATCCCCAGCCCTTAAGCTGATCTCAGGGTCTCTCCACTATTAACCTCTCTCTCTGCTGAGAATTGTCCATTTACTCCTTCCCTTTCCTTCCTATCGTTTCTCGGTTTTAATCTGTGGCTTGGCTTTTGCTTTCATCCTGTGGTTACCAAGTTTCCTTAATAGCCTCCTGTGAGGGACTTTATCAAAAGGCTTTTGAAAGCTTAAATAAATTATATCCACCACTTCTTCACTCTCTGTTATCTTGTTAACCCTTTCAGAGGAGTCTAGAAGCCAGGTTCGACAGTCACAGCCTTGGGCACCACCCGCTCTCTTTATCCACCCCAGTTTACAAACAGAACGATGTTGCTAACTTTATCTTTTGCTCTGAACACCGTTACCCAGTCACAGCTAGAGCTGGGTGGGAAACAGTTTTCTCGTTCAATGAGAATTTTCGAGATTTCAAAAAAAACCCGTTCCATCCCAAATCGGGATGAAAAGCCACCACCACCCTAGGTAACCCATTCCAGTGCTTCACCACCCTCCTAGTGGCAAGGTTTTTCCTAATGTCCAACCTAGACCGCCCCCACTGCAACCTGAGACCATTGCTCCTAGTTCTGTCATCTGCCACCACTGAGAACAGCCTAGCTCCATCCTCCCTGGAGCCCCCTTTCAGGTAGTTAACGGCTGCTATCAAATCCCCCCTCATTCTTCTCTTCTGCAGACTAAACAGGCCTAGTTCCCTCAGCCTCTCCTCATAAGTCTTGTGCTCCAGCCCCCTCATCATCTTCGTTGCTCTCCGCTGGACTCTCTCCATTGACACCATGTTTGTCACTGTGGCATTTCCTCTCTCTTCCCCTGGACCTGCTATCTTCCCAAGCTCCTGCCTGAATACCCGTGTAATAGCATGGCTGATTCTAGGATCATGGCAGGAATGGAGGACTCTCCTGTTGCATCATGGCTTTGGATGTTTTTCTAAAAGATCGGCTCTAAAAATGATTTTGTGGCACTTCTCTGGCCTCTGGTCTATAGGATGTCAGGTGAGATAATCACAATGATCCTGTCCGGCCTCAGAATCAAAGAATCATCCTGATGCCAGGAGCTTTGAACCTGTCCTGAAGATCCAGACCCAGTTGTGCTGAGTCGCTCGGAAGTTACCTCAGCTGTGCCTGATTAGCTCCAATCTGTGAGTGTAAAAGGAGCTGGAGTGCACCTCTGGGACGGGAGAGCGAGGACAGAAAAGGTACATCAAGGAAAACCCCAGGAAGAGCCAGTTTTGGGGAGGAAGGTAAAAAGCTCAATCTATTTAGTTTACCCAAGAGACGGTTAAGAGGTGTTTTTACCAAAGTGTCTGTAAGTACCTGTTAAGCTGTCCTGACATGACGCAAGACCTTGAGCACCAACCTTAGGGCAGACTGTAAGGAACAGGGCACAAACCCCAGATTGGCTGTGAGCGCAAGACTTAGATTTCACAACCAATTGTGAAGTGCAAACCCCTCCGGCACTGTAACAGTCTCAGCATGGTGTTGCAGGCAGTTCCCTTGCATATGCTGATCTATCTTACCACCCAGGTGAGTGTACCTTTGTGATAGATAGTCCTTTCCACCAAGAATCACACCAATATTCAGGTTACTGCCAGTCCCAAAGGACCAGTCACTTACCCCAGGTCAGTTGCACTTTAGATCTTAGACAACATTTGTAGCTAATCCTATAATAAACTATATAGAGTTATCAAATCTGGAAAAGGAAACAAGTTATTTCCAAGGGTAAAGCTGGTAAACATGCACACAGAGATGAGTTACAATCTTAAATTTCAAAAGGTAATATAAGCTTCTATAATAAGCAAGCGCTATATGTCCTTTACAGCTAACCCAGGCTAAGCTGCTGGGGATCCTTTGCTTATGCTTAGAAAATCTGGCCCCAGGAGTCCAAGCAGCATAGAGATACGGTTCTTTCTTGTTAGAGTTTTTTATTCCCTTCCTGCAACCCCCATGTGTTCTGAGCTGCAAATTCAGCTGGATGGAGTAATTCACTCGCACGACTCCTCTTCGTGGTGAGAAGGGGGAAGAGTAGAACAGTGAAATCATTTGTTCTCTTTAATATTCCGCAGCAGTTGCTCTGGTATCACTGGACCTTCCTTGTTGGCCAGGATGTAACCCCTTTTCATGGGGATCAGCACTTTACACCAGTTAATGTCTATCTCTTGTCTGGTGGTCTACACAATAACACAGGCTTCCAAAACAAATGCTTAAAGATTACCTTACAATATGAGATACAGAGGTTATCAGTCAGACAAAAGCCAGCAGCAGCCCACAAGGATTCAATAAAGTTTAAACACTAAACACAGCCTTATAATGCTAATACGTATTCTAGCTGTTCTAACACCCAGGTGAGCCAAACTGGTCCCAGATAAGCATTTGTCAGTGGCCAGTTGAGACTTGGGGACCTTGACATGAGCTGGCCCCTGGTCTGCCAGTGTCCCAGTGCCTGCATAAGGAAGAGATTTCTGATATTAGACAGATCCAATGGCTGCAAGCGGAAGCTAGACAAATTCAGAATAGAAGTAAGGTACACATTTTTAACACTGAGAGTAGTGAACCATGAGAGCAGCATACCCAGGGATAGGCCTAATTCTCCATTGCCTGAAGTACTTAAATCGAGGCTGGATATCTCGCTAAAAGGTATGCCACAAGCGACGGGGTAGATGCAGCAATCACCAGGTAAGGGTCTCTATGTCGTGCAGGAGAGCAGACGACATTATCCTAGTGGTCCCTTCTGGCCTTCAGATCTGTGACTCGGTGACTGTTACAGTTATCAGAGTTACCAACAGAGCCAGGCCCCAGGATAAGAGGGTAAGCTTATGCAGTGGGTGTCCACATATGCAGAGAAGTGTGAGAATTCCAGCTGCTTACACAGTGCTCTTTATGCTTCACTCATTCGCAGTTCCACTCCTGCCTCGATGCTATTTCTTACTCGAGAAATTCCTTCCCTGCCCTTGTACACCAAGAATCTGCCTTCAGTTTCTTTCTGGGGACCCAGGCCTTCCAACGAGCCTTCCAACAGTGATCCATGGAGGCCAGAAGGCCCCAGCGTGCTTGAGAAGCTGGCAAACGAGCTCATGTCGAAGCACCGCAGTCTCACCTGAACATTGACAAACGCACAGCAGGAGCCAGTATGGGTCCCCTGTGTTATTGTTAAGCCAGGTATTAGAGTTTTAAAATTATATACTTATAAAAGTATGTTTCGTGTTTAGGCTTTATGAAATGCTTGTAAATTGCTGCATGCAGTAATTGCATTTATAATACCTGAGACTTATAAGGCTGTATTTAAGTGTTCACTCTGTAAATCACCAGACAGGAGGGAAGCATTAATAAGTGTGAAATACTAGTTTCTGGCAGGAGGTGTTATCTCTTGCCCAACAAAAGAAGGCCCATCAACATCAAATGAACCACTGTGGAACATCAGAAGACAAAAGGCTTTGTGGATTCCTCCCCCCTCCCTGTCCCTTCCTCCACCCCAATGAAGAGGAGATGCGCAATCGAATTCCTCCCAACAGTTGAGTTTGCAACTCGAAGCAGAAGGGTGAAAGAAGTAAAAGCCTAACAAGGAGAAACTGTATCTTTTATGCTGCTTGCACTCTCAGAGGCAAGGGTTACTACGCATAAGCAAAAGATCCCCAGTGCTTTGCCTGGGTTAGTCCTAAGGACACATAGCACTTGCTTTTTATAGACTCGTCTATTACCTTTGGAAATTTAAGACTGTAACTCATTTCTGTGTATAGGGTTACATGCTTTAACCTTGTAAATAACTCTGTTTCCTCTTCCTAATTCATAAATCGTTAGATAGTTTATTATACAATTGTCTACAAGCATTGTCTTTGGTGTGCGATCTAATGTGCAATTAGAATCATAGAATCATAGAATCATTCAATATTAGAGCTGGAAGGAACCTCAGGAGGTATCTAGTCCAACCCCCTGCTCAAAGCAGGACTATCCTCAGCTAAATCATCCTGGCGAGGGTTTTGTCAAGCCTCATCTTAAAAACCTCTACAGATGGAGATGCCACCACCTCTCTAGGTAACCCATTCCAGTGCTTCACCACCCTCTTAGGGAAAAACTTTTTCCTAATGTCCAGCCTAGACCTCCCCCACTGCAACTTGAGACCGTTGCTCCTTGTCCTGTCATCTGCCACCACTGAAAAGAGCCTAGCTCCATCCTCCCTGGAACCCCTTTTCAGGTAGTTAAAGGCTGATATCAAATCCCCCCTCATCCTTCTCTTCTGCAGACTAAACAGGCCGAGTTCCCTCAGCCTCTCCTCATAAGTCTTGTGCTCCAGCCTCCTCATCATTTTTGTTGCCCTCCGCTGGACTCTCTCCAACTTGTCCACATCCTTTTTGTAGTGGGGGGCCCAAAACTGGACACAGTACTTCAAATGCGGCCTCACCAATGCCCAGTTGACCTGGGGTAAGTGATTGGTCCTTTGGGACTGTCAGTTACCTGAACATTGTTGTGATCTTTGGTGCAAGGGACCATCTATGACAAAGGCAAGCTTGTCTGGGTGACAAGACATATCAGCATAACCAAGGGGACAGCCTGTGACTTCATGGTTAGACTACTATAGTGCTTGAGGGGTTTATACCTGAGAACGGAACTCTAAGGGTAGCTCTCAGAGCCAGTTTGAGGTTTGTGCCCTGCTTCGTAACAGTCTGCCCTGAGGTTGGTACTTATGGTCTTGTGCTAATGCAGGACAGCTTGACAATGTCTAAACATGGTGAGGGTGTGTGTATTAGCAATGCCAAGAGAGGACAGAGTGGTAGAGAAATGAAACATTAGACATGTGTGTAGAGAGATAGATAGATAGATTGGCAACTTTCAATTTTTATATTTTTATAATTTCAATGACAAATATTTATGTTTGTTTTTATGCATTTTGTCTATTTTTATTGGATTAAATTTTCACATTTCCACCAGTTTATGGAGCTAAAGCATTTAAAAAATGTTTTTATCTCTTTAAAATTTCACCCTCGTAGGAAATTGTGTGTGTGGAAGGGGTCAGACGATGTGCGTGGCAGATGATAATTATTTAATGAGCGTAGATGAAGAGGTTCGAAACATTAAAGCTTTATAAGCATTAAAACATGAATTGTCAACAGCACGTATCAAAATAAAGGAAATGTTCTTAAATCAAACTCTAATAAGTGCTCTAACAGCATTTTTCTTACTTTTTCTATATGTAAATTTGGGTTATTATCAATGGAAATCTGCTTCCATCAGTTTGAGCGTGAGCGATGAAATCAATGCTTACTGATATTTAGCGACAAAAATCTAATCCTTCCACGCAGACAGACAGAGTTTGCTAAACACCCTGTATTGCTTCAAGCATAGCTCTCCATTATCCAGCATGTTCCAATATGTATCTGCACTCTTGTGTCTTCTTTAGATTGCAAACTCATCAGGATAGATCCATTGTATCTCTCTGTTTGCCTACTGTACTAAGCCCCTGACGGCACATAGTTAACAATAAGCAGTAATAACAACCTTGCCGTGTATATGTGCTATAACATCCCAGGTAGCGCGGGTTGGAATACTTAATGCCTTGCTGATTATTATTCACTCTGTATTCAATGTTTAAAAAAAAATAAACACAAAACCCCATAACCCTCTAGTTATAAAGCGAGATAGGTCTGTTTAATTTCAGGTCATTATCTCTCGGTAATTGCTGGAAGGATTTCATTCGGTGCCAGCGCAATGGAAGCAAATCAATTCCCCCCCTTGTGGAAAAAAAAAAAGCCCTGTTGTTCTCCAAGGGGTTCAGGCTTTCAGGCCGCGGCTGGGAGCGAGAGCCAAGGCTTCTTTATCAAATTCACATTTCATTTCCAGAGCGCGCCGGAGCCGGGATGTAAATTTATAATGAGAAAAAGGGAAAAAACAAAGAGAGAGAGAGATGGATCTGGGGAAATGCTAATGAAATGAAATAAACGGGGGCTCCTCAAAGAATAAGAGACCGACTGACAGACAGCTAGACAGACATGCATCTACCGTGAAAGACAGAGACACCGCAGCAAAAAGCTAGATGCAAACAGAGAGACGCACACAGAAACACAGCCGTGTGCGTGAACACACTCGCACACAGCAGGCTTGTCTGCACAGAGGCTTTGCTCGAGCTACCAGCGTGGACACTGTGACACGGGCTAAGCACCAGCTAGCCTGCATTGCTGTGGGGGCCGCCGTGACCCCCCCACTCTGTTTTTAACACACTAGCTCAAGCAGAGCTGGGGGTGGCCGTGTACCCGGGCTGGGAAGCACAGTCCCAGCTGCTGTGTAGACGGACCCTGAGACAGACACACGGACACAAAGCCAGGGAGAGAGAAACACAGACACAAGCACATGCGTGCACTCACGACACACACACAGATGCAGCCAGACAGACGGAGCGTAATAGACAGAACCACTCAGACCCCACAGCCGGGCTCACACCCAGCAAGACAGACACCCGCGGTCCCCACTGTCCAAGGTGAGGGGTGCCCCCTTGTTCATTGGCTTCAGTGGCACAGGAAGGGGCTGAGCACCTCACAGAGGGCTGGATTGTGCCGTGGCCCGAAGAACCTCACTGGGGCTGTCTTGCTGCTGTGCACGCGCTGTCTGCTCCAAACCCTGGCCCAGCTCAGGCTGCACGTGCAGAGACATTGCATCTGGGGCCGAGGGTCAGGCTGAGAGGGTCCTCGCTGCAGGACCATGCAGACACTCAGTGCCAGAATGACAGAGGATGTTCCGCCAAGAACAATGATGATCGGGGTGGCTGGCAGACAAAGCCAGAAACCAGGCCAGGTTCCACCATCCTTGCTCGGGGGGAGCAATAACTTTCCTGCATGGGGTGCCCCATTGAAGCCAACAGGACCCATCCTGGAGCACGGTGCCCCTCAGCACAATTCAGGATGCCATGAGCCAGCCTACGGTGAAGAGCTGGAAGGGTGATTTTATGCCGGAGGGGCCGAAGGGTTGAGTATGTAGTGGGAACATAGCCAGGAGCAAGAGTGGGAAGGGAGTACGCAGAAAGGAGGCAATCACCCAGTTCCCCAGGGGACGTCGTCAGAGATGGCATTGCTGTGTCTTTTTGCCATTATCTCGCGCATTAGGCCAGGGCTTGTGAGGCGAACAAGGTAACCCCCTGGATTCTGTCTGACCTCATCTTGCAGCGCTCCTGTGTTCCAGGCAGCTTAGATTCACGGCTTTGTAGAGAGTGAGACCAGACCAGACACTTGTGATTATCCAGTCTGACCTCTTGTGTTGCATCGGCCGGAGAACCCGCCCCGTAATTTCTGCATCCAACCCCTCACTCCTGCTTGAGCTGGCGCAGATCTTTTAGAAAGAGCCATTCGGTCTGAACAGCAAGGCGCCAAGTGACAGAATCCACCATGTCCCTCGGGGAGCCGTGCCCTTGGTCAATGACAGAAACGTGTGCCCTTTTTTTGCAGCCAAGTTATAATTAAACTTTAACATGCTGCACAGTAAATGGCTTGATCGGAACCAGGGTAATATTCACAGGACCTGGCTAAAGATTCTGGCTTGCTGGCTGGGACCCCCTCCTCCTCTGAGTACAATAGACAGGGTGGCTAAATTTTTAAACAACTCTCCTCTTTTGGGCATTTCTCTTGCGCACGTGCTGGGGGGTGAAAGAGTTTCCATTACAAAGACAGACCACTTATTACTATCCCACAAGTCCATAGGAGGAGCAGGTCACGTTTCCCCAATGATGGGCAGTACAGGGTCGAGTTGCTAAGACTCAAAAAACAATTCCTTTGTTGTGCGCACTTCATTTCTTGGCTTAATGGGAGTCGGAGGCAGAAACTGAGAGAAGGGATAGAACGGCCGAGTCTCGTGAGGTTTCCACTGCCTGGGACCAGAATCTCTTGAGAACCAGCTGCAAGAGTCCAGCACAAAATCCCAACCCAGAGGAGAGCGTCTTGGTGTGCAAGGCCCAGCTGGCGTGCTCAGGAGTTTCCTGGGAGAGTGCAATGAGAATCGTCCCACCCTGCACCAGGCCTCCTTGGTGATGAATTACTTCCGGCTAGCTCATCATTGCTAAATATGAATTCTGAGTGGTTAACTGGTCATTGATAATGACTGCCAGGAAGTATGTACTTTTAACTAGGTGTGGGGCCCGCGATGAGTGGCTGTGGTACTGCCCTGGGCGGAGCACTGGGCACCGGGAGCAGAAGAAACCTCCGCAGCCCCCACCCCTGCTTCCAGGCATGAGATCCAGACCAAGGGCAGAGACCTCCAGGTCACAGCTGCCAGATCAGCTGGGTCGCTTTGGAGCAGAAAGCTGCTTCTGGCTCCCGGTCCAACAGCCAGCAGCAGCCGTGCGGGGCTTGCTGTCAGTTGTCAGCTGCGTGTGCGTTCTCCCAGTGTGTACGCCGTCCCAGCTCCGCAGGCAACTGAGACACCAAACCACAACCAGATTATTCAATAAGAGCAGAGACCCCTTTTAGCAATGGAGGGACCGGGCCAAGTTCTTCTGAAGCGAGCATGGTGAAAAGCATCCTATACGTGCTACAAATGCACTTAAAACACGTATGCCCCGACATGGACCAGCTCAGTAAACAGCAGGACTTTCCGTTCCTCACTCGGCCAGACAAAGACCCTCCCTCTGAGACCCTCCTTCACACGCTGATCCAAAGAAGCTGGGTGTTGTCCCTCTGACGTGTGCAGTTGCCACCCTCTGACGTGGTAAGATACCACGTTTACCTTGTACTGGATCATTCAGCCAAAACCCTCATCTCGTCATTCGGAAGGGTCAGTGAGCCCTTGCTATGTACGGGGTTTGGGGATGTTTGGGTACCTTCCTGGGATGTGCTTGTGAGCATGTTCTGTACCTAGTGCTTCTCTAGGAATGTATCAGCTCTGTTCTTGCCAGTTACTGTGAGCCTGCCCGCATTCACGACCTGACTTCTGCTAACTTTATAACAGATTTGACCACGAGTTTAGCTCAGGCCTCAGACCTGGCTTGTTAGACCTGGCCTCAGGCTCTCACTTGCTACAACCCAGCTGTCTCGAGTTACCCGCTTCGACAGAGCTATGTCCCAGGCAGTGGGACGGGGTGGGCAGGGAATGGGCAGACTGATCTGTCCGGATCTCATTGCACCAGTGTAGGACACAGGCAGAATCTCAGAGCCACCTGCTCCTAGGACTGATCCTGCCAAGGGCTGAGGAGCTACTGAGCTGGGCTGAGCCCCGTCCACTCCCATTGGCTCCAGTGGAAAGCTCAACGTACCTAGCACCTTGCCGGAAGCTCTGAACTGAGCACAAGTGCAAGGGAGGCGGCTACCATGGCCCAAGTTCCAGGGAGGATGGAGCGAGGCTGTTCTCAGTGGTGGCAGATGGCAGAACTAGGAGCAACGGTCTCAAGTTGCAGTGGGGGAGGTCTAGGTTGGACATTAGGAACAAGTTTTTCCCTAGGAGGATGGTGAAGCACTGGAATGGGTTAGCTAAGGAGGGGGTGGAATCTCCATCTTTAGAGGTTTTTAAGGCCCAGCTTGACAAAGGCCTGGCTGGGATGGTCTAGTTGAAGTTGGTCCTGCTTTGAGCCGGGGGTTGGACTAGATACCTCCTGAGGTCCCTTCCAACCTGAATCTTCTGTGATTCTATGGTCCCGGCTCCCATGAAGGGATGTGGCCATCAAGGCTGGGGGTGTGGTCAGGGCTCTGCACAGGCCGGGGGATTACACGCTGCAGCTGTGAAGGATGCCAACATTCAGTTCAGCTCCTGTCTCCGCTGGGATTTAACTTCAACCACTGCAGACCCCCTACAACAGACTCCATTGCAGCGTGAGTGCACACGAGGGTGCTCTCTACTGGTGCAAGACATGCTGTTGCAGTGAAATGGAGTCCATCAGAAGGGCTTGATTCTCTATTGCTCCACCCCTGGGGTCATCATTTTACACCAGGATATGGCGAGCGCCGAATGGGAGGGGTTCGCACCCACCATGCTCTAGTGTTTATGACCTCAAGGCAATGGGTGACGCGCCCTTAGGAATCTGAGCCATGCCGGGTAGCTTGAAGACTGTCTACCTAGAAGGTGTGAGTCCCAGCCTGGGCTGACGTACACACACCAGCGCTGTTTGAGCTAGCAGGCTAAAACCAGCATCGTGACCACGGCAGCATGGACAGCAGCTTGGGTTGCTGTTTTCAGCAGGCTCGCTCAAGTAGAGCCAGCGTATGTACGTCTCCCCACGCTGGGAATCGCACCCCCCCGGCTTCAGTAGAGACATGCACATGGGCTTCACAACGCACCCTAGGGAGACCAGGCAGTAAGTGTGAAAAATCAGGACAGGGAGTTGGACGCAATAGGCGCCTATATAAGCAAAAGCCCCAAATGTCAGGACTGTCCCTATAAAATCAGGAGATCTGGTCACCCTAACACCCCCCTGTTCCTCCTCGGGACAGGCACCGTTCAGCTAGAAGCCTCCCTAAGACAGTCCACGCTGCAAATTGACTCAGAAAGAAGCTGAGAATCCTTCAGAACTGGCTTTATCCTCTCTGCGCCAGTGAAACCAGCAGAGCAACTTTGCTAGGAAAAGCAAAAGGAGAAGAACCCTGAAATTGATTCTTACCTCATATCATTAAAAAATAAATTGCTGTCGCGCTATAACATAAAGTAAGAATCAATCTTATTTTTTAACACCAGAAATAACCTAATGAAATACAAGATTGAGTCTGAATATGGGCTTCTGGTGGGACCCAGTGGGAATTGATTACAAAATTGAATGGCTCAGAGATGATAAGACGAATTTGGAATAAATCTTACTTTTAACTACCCCCTTTTTATGCTTGTAAAAGAAAAAAAAAAAGATTGATTCCAATCAAAACTTCTTCTAAAAAGTGAGACAGTTTCGATTTGTCACGGCAGTTTTCCAGCGGAACGGCGCCGAACTGGAGAGTCAGTCTCTCCCCTTGTTATGCGCTCCCCAGAGAGGAAAAGTCTACGGCACAATATTTCTGATTTGCAACTCAAAATGAGACGGTAATGATCACTATAATCAGGACGAGAAGCAGGAAGGAGCCTCAGGTGGAAGGTGGCTCCCACCACTGATTATGCTAAAGGAGGTGCTGGGTGGAAGCAAACAGTGATGAGTTCTGCTACCTGCCTTTCACTGCGTACAGGTGGCTAACTGCAGCAGCCACTGCTACGCCAGCCCTGGGATCGCTCCACCTAGCTCTGCTCGTGCCCCTCGTCCTACTAAGCCGCGGTCACGGTCCGAGAAACCTGGGCCTTTGCAAGAGTTGTGATTAACGGATACAATTGGCTTTCACTTTTGTGTTCACACCCCGCTCAGTTTCATGTGTGAATGAGGAATTTTCTGACCTCTTCTAAGGGAGCTTATCCCAGGAAAAATTCGATGGGGCGACTGGCACAGTAGGAGAAGTGGGGGGTAAACCTCAATCCTTGCACTGTCTCATCGGGGCTACATAGCATTAGCTGAGACTCTCCCCCACTCAGGAACATTTTTGATAAGCATGAATTTTTTTCCATTTTCTTCAAAATTTTGCCACAGCATTTTTTAGGTTTTTGTAAAGAAAGAAGGAAAGAAACCTAGGAATTTTTGTTGTCGGAAAACAAACTTTTAAAGCTAGTTTCTGTTTTCAGCAACTGAAAAATGGTTGGGCTTGGAGTTTGTTTTAACCCAAAGGCTGCAAAAATTGGGAAAAAAGGGTTGTGTTTTTTTGACAAAAGACCCCAAAATATCATCAAATCCGGACATGGCCCAGGGGAATGTCTATTTGATGACAGCCATTTTTCCTCAAGAATTGTTTGTAATGAAAAAACCCGACCAGCTCAGGCTCCAGGCCTGTGGGATTGCGAATGATGGCCTGGCTCCCTACCCACAACTCTGCAGGGTGGGTACATGAACTCTTCAGACACCCTTTCATCAGCGATTGAGGTGATTGATGTTACAAATCCCCCAAATCGGCTGGCGTGGACCCTGGGGCATGGGGAATCGGAAGAGACACTTCTGTTCCCCTGTTTCTGCCATGACCTGGCTGGAATTTCAGGCAGAAAGGCCTGGCTGGCATCTTCTGTGCTTCAGTAGCTGGAAAGGCAGCCAGTCCATCCAGATGAAGAGCGATTCACTCTCCCAGCCAAGTGAAATCTGCTCTTCATTAAAAATAACAAAACCCCCTCCAACCCATTGTGTTTAAATAATGTTAAAGGTCTGATTTAAAGCAGCGACAACGGATTCCAGCCCTCAGGATTGTCTGGCCTGGTACGAATTACAAACGTGAGGCACATGTGCCGAAAGAAAGAGACTTTTATCGGAGGCGTCTGCGGCCTGTAATTAAGTAGCTCTCACAGTCTCACTAGATCACTATAAGGTAAGTGTTACCCCTGGTTTTCAGCTAGGGAAACTGAGGCACAAAGAGGGACTTTGTCAGGTCCACCCACAGAGCTAGTGGGAGGACTGGGAATAGCATTCTGGCTCCCAGTCTTCAGTGCTAACCACTAGACAACACTCCTCTCCCAAGGCTGGAAATTGGGCTAGGGTTGGAAACCGACTCTTGGCCTTTTCTGCTGCTCACTGGCCATATTCCTTGCCCCAGCCAGAAGCAGAAGCAATGAGTCCTGGCTCCCTGTCCTCTTCTCCAGCCCCTGTGCCCCACGGCCATTCAACACCAGGACTAGAATTCCAGTCGTAACTCCCTGCATCGGCCCCTGGGCAGGACGCTCCCACCGGCCACCTTGCTTGTGTGCCACCAGGGTCACACGGACACACAGCAGCAAACGCAACATGGGCTTATTGGAACTAGAAACCCGGGGGGGCAATTGCCCTGCCGTGCGCAGCTGTGGGGACACCTCAGTCAGAGCCCTGCACTCAGAACAGGCACCCCACTTTTCCACAGCAGATTGGAAAGCCAGCACACTGGAGAGAGTTGGGAGCAGAGCCACGAGACGATCAAAGGCTTCGGGAAATCAGAAATACAGGGAGAGGTGAAGGGAGCGAGGGCTTGTTTGTCATGGGAAACTGCTGCTCACATGGAAAGAAACACTCTAGGCAGCCCCCACGGATCCTCGTTAGCCGCGGCACAGACGAGGCTGAACAGAAGCGAGGGATGGGCTTGCGGACAGTACATGCAATGGCTCGTCAGCTAGACTGGCAGCTGGGGTAGCTCAGCATAGCTCCAGGGAGTCGATCCAGGCTAGCTGAGCACCCCACTCACTGGCTTTTGGGATGGAAAGGACTCCCCCGCTCATCTGATCAGGGCAGGGCAGGGCTGTCCCCGAAATACACCACAGTTTCGTTCCGCAGCGTTTGAAGTGTCTCGAGCAATTGATCTCCGAGCCCTTCCCTTGGGAAGGTTGTTCTACCGTCTCTAACGTACGCCCCCTTTTTATTACACTCACTCGCTGCCCTCCCGCCTTGCGGCTGATACCTTTCAGCAGCCCCTACGCTGCTGCCAATGTCCTCACGATCCTGCCCCTGGCCTCACGCCCACAGGAGCAAGGAAGAGTACAGCAGCCCCTTCCTCTTCTTCTTGCGCTCCCCACATCCCCTGGAGCAGCCTGGGAGCGCCAGCACCTCTACTTTCAATGGTAGGTGGGGCAGGAGAGGGGAGTAGATAGAGCCTTGAATCTGCCCTTCCCCCTTCACGTCAGTGCCTAGGAGAAGTCAGCTGTGCCAAGGGCAGAGCTGGCACAAGGCAAGTCCCTCCCTGGAGCAAACAGAGGAATCAAGGACCAGACTGTCCTGGTCAATCTGCAGAAGAGAAGAATGAGGGGGGATTTGATAGCAGCCGTTAACTACCTGAAAGGGGGTTCCAGGGAGGATGGAGCGAGGCTGTTCTCAGTGGTGGCAGATGACAGAACAAGGAGCAACGGTCTCAAGTTGCAGTGGGGGAGGTCTAGGTTGGACATTAAGAACAAGTTTTTCCCTAGGCGGGTGGTGAAGCACTGGGATGGGTTACCTAGGGAGGTGGGGAAATCTCTATCCTTAGAGATTTTTAAGGCCCGGTTTGACAAAGCCCTGGCTGGGATGATTTAATCGGGGTCGGTCCTGCTTTGAGCAGGGAGTTGGACTAGATACCTCCTGAGGTCCCTGCCAACCCTCATCTTCTCTGATTCTAACCTGCCCCTTGCTCTGTTCATGGGGCAATGCAGCTAGGAGGCCGAGCTCAGCTGCTGAATAATAGGTGAGCTCTGCTTTCCAGCCAGCTCCTTCTGCATCCCTGTGGAATTCCCTCGTGAGGAGACATCGCAGCAGCGGGGGCCAAACTGCCTGGCTGGAATCCAGCCCCAGACGCTCTCTGCTTCACTCTGAAGGGGGACAGTGCATCAGCTCGCTGGGTATCCTTTCTGACAGCCGCCAGAGTGTTCCTGCAGCTCCGAGCGGCCTGCACCTGGCGTGGGGGCTGCCAAGTTAGAAGGAGCCAGGAGACACCTGTCTGAGACCAGCCGAGTTCAGCCTGGGGAGACTTCGGGTCCCAGCACGCCACGCTCCCTCTGGAGGGGAGCGGCCTCCTGGAAATGGGGATCGGGGAAGGAGCGGAGCGCTCGGGGCGAAGATCTTGTGTGCAGCCAACGAACAATGAGCTGTGCAGAAAGCAGAAGCACTAAATGGGCCTGGATACCACGGTGCTGGGAGCGAGGCAGGGCCGGAGGCTGAGGATGATGATGATGGACAGAGGTGATTAGATGATGACAGACAGAGACACTGAATTCAGTGAGATTTTATTGGTCAACTCTGCACGGGCTGCCAAAGTAGGACAGTGTAAGCCCCCCCCCATTTGTTGGGGGCAGGCCCGACCCACTCAGAACAGGGTCATATGCCCTGCTTGGGGCTTGGTCTCCTGCAGGGGCCATTCCCAAGTGACCCTGTGGCAGGGTTAGGGTTAGCTTTTCCTTGTCACTTCACGCTCAGATGTCTTTGATGATCCCTGATCAGTTGGGAAAATCTCTCTCTTGTAATGGTGTGTTGGAGACATTGGAGTAGAAAGCCTCGATCTCTTCTTTGTCGCTTTGATTGCACAGTCCCACCTCTCTGGGTGTAGACCAGGCTTTAGGCCTCCTGGTTTATTCCAGTTACATTAGAAATATTACTGCAGAGAAGCGGACTCCGTTGTCTGAAATCAACAGACAGAAACTCATCTGCTTTAGTCCCCTCGGGCATAGAGATGGAAACGACCTTGAGAAAGTGATCATGGAAGGAATAGACAGGTCATCCAAGCAGGGGACAGCCAGCGAGACGAGGGATGGATGGTGTGCGACAGATCACTGGAAGGCCAGCTGCTGAGTGTGGATGGAAAAGACTTTCAAAACTTCTGCTGTGAGCTGACCAACCTTCAGACATGAATAAATGGACTTTACCTAGTTTATATCTTGATAGCTAGTGAGACAGATAGAGGGGTATATATGGGAATAGATGGTGTGTTTATGGTAATAGATAGTGAGAGAGATGGAGCGTGTTTATGGCAGTAGATAATGAACTAGATAGAAGAGCATAAATAGATAGATAGCGAGCTAGACAGATGGGGGTCTACGGGGAGAGATGGGGAGATAAATAGAGGGTTTTGTAGTCACCTCAGTCCTTTCCCAAGGCATTCACAGCCTCGTTAATCATCTGGGGTTGCTTAGGTGCCACAATTTGCATGGTAATTATAATTAACAGGAACAGCAATAAAGGAACTGGAATGGGTGATGTTGTTATCAAGACAATTACCCCAGAACAATTCGGTGATTACAGTTTCCTGAGGACGGAGCTAATTGTTACAGCTCCTTTCTGCGAGACACATTCCCTTCGCCCGACAACAGCTGCAGACGCTGTGGAATCCCCACTCTCCCGCCATCTGGCACCTCCCAGTGTCCGTCTGGCAGAGGGAGTCTATGCCCCACTTGGGGGCCCCTGGGGTCAGGGCTCTGAGATCAAGCCCCAGCTCCGATAGCAAATGGAAACAAGTCTGATAAGTGTCACCCAGGTTCCTGACACTGGGTGATTGCTCTGTGATTCCTAGAGGCGGTGCAGAATGAGTGCCATGGGAAGAGCAGCTCCTGTAGCAAGTCAGGCTTCCCCAGCCAATACCGGGAAGCAAAGGGTCAAATTTCTTCCTCCTGTGGGCTCAGGGGCATCCCAGCCAGAGGTCTGTTCCTTCAGGGGAAGCATTGACTGAAGCTTGCACATGGTGATCAATCCCTCACAAAGCATCCTCAGGCCTCCGGCAGAGCGAAGAGCTTTGGTTCCGCGGGGGGATTTTCAGATGAAAACACTCACTGGTCTGGGTAACTCTGCTCTGTGTCACACCCAGGCAAACAGAAGCACCAACCAGAGGGAAAACAACTCAGCCGATGGAGAACGTGCCACAGAGATGCCAGTTTCTTTCCAGCCCAGGCTGGCAGTGACAACAAGCCATTCTTAACTGAGAGCTGTTTGGATTCTGCTGGGCGACATGAATTTGTTAGGCCTCAATCCAGTCCATAACAAGACAGCTGTGTGTATCCCAGCAACATGCAGCTGCTCAGTGATCCACCTCTGTTTTGCACATGGAAGAGGTCACGGGCTATGCCATTGCCTAGCGGCACTTAGCAAATCCAGGGCTACCATGGCGCGTGGCAGGGACTTCATGGGGACAGAATTCATGTCCTCCCACTCAGCAATCCCCACTCGCGACCACTGGAACTGAATGAGACTCCCCATTATGGGCTAGGAGCGTAGGGCCTATGAAACACAGTCGGCCTCTTCTGGCTTTCTCCAGCAGGGGGCAGTGGCACACACCAGCTTGTTGCATTCTATTCTTGTTTGTCGCAAGCAGTCCCAGTAGAGAGTTCAGCGACATCTAGCGTGGCTTGTGGATAAATCCCATCATAATGGCTGTGGTGCAGATCTTATGGATAAGTAGAGATCACCAGTTCCCAGGGTTCCCAGGGTATGTCTCCATTGCAATTAAATACCCGTGGCTGGCCCATGCCAGCTGATTTGGGCTAAGGAGCTTGGCCTAAGGGGATGTTTAACTGCAGTGCAGACATTCAGGCATGGTCTGGAGCCGGGGATCTAGGACCCAGCGAGGTGGGAGGATCCAAGAGCTGAGGCTGCCGCCTGCATCCTAACGTCTACACTGCAATTAAGCAGGCCTGCAGCCAGAGTCCGAATCAATTGGCACGGGCCAGGCGCGGGTGTCTAATTGTGGTATAGACACATCCACAATCCAGGTCCTTTCACCAGACGAAACAGGCTCCGAAGAGGGCTCAGGTCTTTGCCTGCTCAGCTGGACCCGACAAAGAAAGAAGCAGAGATGTAACATGACTCTGTATTGTGCAACATCTTTGGTACCTACTCCATCTCCAAAGGCTCCAGCCAGATGGGGGGTGGGAAATCTTACAGGAGGCATTGTGCATTATAAACTACAGAATGCAGCAGCGTTAGCATGTTTTATGGAGGGTAGGTTGACTCACTTAGCCGTAAGGTTGATAACTGAGGTAGGGAAAAGTTAGGAGGCAGAAGCAAGAGAGGAGAGAGATGTTTCCAGCCAAGGTTTGGAGTGAGATGAAGATGAGATGGCAAGTTGGAGGGAGGTGGTTCCAGATGGCAGGAGATGCAAAGGAGAGAACCTTTTGTGCTAACAGTGGTTAGATTGTGCAGAGAGAGAGAGCTGGTTGGGTAGCCAAAATGCACACATGATATATGGAGCATACTAGACCAAGCAGAGATTTTGACCTGGAAGAAAACAAGAATCACACCGATAAATTTTACAGCTGACACGAATAACGGGGGAGTGGTAAACAATGCAGAGGGCAGGTCACTGATTCAGAGTGATCTGGATCGCTTGGTAAATTGGATGCAAGCAAACAATATGTGTTTTAACACAATTAAATGCATCCATCTATGAATGAAGTATGTAGGCCATGCTTATCCAGTGTGGAGCTCTCTCTTGGAAAGCAGTGTCTTGGAAAAAGATTTGCGGATCATGGTGGATAATGAAAAGAATGTGAGCTCCCAGTGCAACACTTTGGCCAAAAGAGCTAATGTGATCCTGGCTAGAGTAAACAGAATCTGGCATAGGAGTAGAGAGGTTATTGTACCTCTGTATTTGGCGCTGGTGCGACCGCTGCTAGAATCCTGTGTCCAGTTCTGGTGCCCACAATTCAAGAAGGACATTGAGAAATTGGAGAGGGTCTGAGAAGAGCCCTGAGCATGAGGAAAGGGTTAGAAAACACTTTGTAAAGTGATAAGCTAAACAGAGTGAGCTCTTTGAGTCTAACAAAGAGAAGATCAAGGCGTGACTTGATCCCAGTCTATAAGTGCCTACATGAGGAACAAATATCTAACAATGGGCTCTTCAGTCAAGCCGAGAAAGGTCTAACACCATCCAATGGCTGGAAGTTGAAGCTAGACAAATTCATATCAGAAATAAAGGGTGAATTTTTGCCAGAGAGGGTAATAAACCACTGCAGCAATTTACCAAGGGTTGTGGCAGATTCTCCACCACTGGCAATTTTTAAGTCAAGATGGGATGTTTTTCTAAAAGATCTGCTCCGGGAATTCTTTAGCAGAAGTTCTCTGGCCTGTGCTATCCAGGAGGTCAGACTAGATGACCACACCTTCCCTCCCCAACGGGAAGGAGAATCATGACCATATGGAGGATTGGACAGTGCTATGGAGTGGGGTGCAGAGGCTCTAGCTGAGTAGTCGGAGCAGGAGTCAGGCCTAGTGGGTGTAGCAGGCTTCCAGGTTCAGGAACGAAGCCAAGCGTCACCAGCCAGTCACCAGAGCGAGGGGTCAAGCCAGAATCAGAGCCAGGAATCGATGCGGAGGGTCAGAGACGAGGTCAGATACCAAACGCCAGAGCCGAGGGTCCAGCCGGAGACGGTCAGGGTCAGAAGTCGGAGGCTGGGGTTGGAGCCAAGACTGGTCACTGGTCACTGGAGGTGAGGGGCAAGGGCAGGGACCGTAGGAGAGGCAAGGATCAAGCGTGGAGCAGCAGGAGCATGGTGGGAACAGGAGCGAAGGCAGGGATGAGGCAGGAGCCGGGATCTGGAACTGGGCTGGGTGGAGGAGCCAGGCACAAGCAGGATTCATGCAGCCATGACAGGAAACCACCTGGTTACCCAGACAAACTTCCCGTGCCTCCTTCTAGCTTAAATAGAGGGGCTGGACCGGTCGGTGGAGCCGAGCAATCCTCCAATCAGGGCTCCCGTGGGCGGTGCTTTGGCTGGTCCTGCCAGCTCCTCAGCCCACCCATTTTCAGCCCACAGTGGGCAGAGGCCAGAAGGCATCAGCTCTCTGGGGCCTCCCAGACCTGGGACGTCACAGACGGTTTCCGGGCCCTGGCTGTGAACTCCTCCACCATGGGATGCCGGCCTATGCCGCTGCCATCCGTACGGTGCAGGCCAGTGAGGGTCGCAAGCCGGTGGGGCATGTCTGTGGAGAGTTGACCTGCCATGCGCGCTCCAGTCCCGACGCTGCCCAGGAGCAGTCAGGGCGGAGGGGGAGGGGGAGAGGGGCGGTTCTGACTGCCTTCTCCATCTATCCAGATAGCGCCCAGACCCAGTGGTGATGGGCCCTGTAGAACTGTCTCTGTCGGCCCCACGTTCAGGGCCGCTCCGGTGAGAACGCGTCACCCCCGCGGTGGCTGGAAGCTCACGGAGGGTGCAATGCAGCTCCGTGCTTCAGGACACAAGGGGCCAGGGAGGAAAGGAACCGGGGAAAGGGGGAGATGTTTGCGAGAGAAAGGGAGGCGCGATCTTGGAGGGGGGAAAAAAGAGCAAGAACTGAAACCGAAAGGAAAGAAAATGGCAGCAGCGCCGGAAGACAGAAAAGGAAGAGAGAGGGAGGGGTGCAATGCAGGAGGGACACAGGGCAGGGCCTGTCTCAGATGGAGGGGCTCTGGCCCAGCTCGGCCAACAAGTTCTGCCACGGAGCTGGAAGGATCGATGGAGACGGCTGTTAATTACATTCACCCTGTGCCACTCCCAGCCAGGCCTGTCCATGCCAGCTCCAGTCCCTTGCTCACAATCTGTGACCCCAGCTCTGCCAGGCTGGGAGAAAGGTGGAGGCGGGAGTAACCCTTCCACCCTGGTAACCCCTCGCCCTGGAGGTCTGCTCGGCAGCGTGGGCGGCTTTGCATGGCTCGCTGAATAGCTCAGGCACGAGCCGGAGATGGGGGACTTGTGACGGAGAAGGCTGGATGCGGTGGAGATTGTTTCCTGGCCACCCGCTGCACCTCGGCAGTTTTGTTAATTATCTCCCTGGATTATCTCCAGTCGATAAGCTTGGTGAGGGAGGTTGGCACAGCTTCCTCCGATGCACTGGGGATCTGGAGAGGAAGCCTCCTGTGGAGGGAACGAATGAAAAACACAAAAAGCGGATTGGTATCAGGCTTAGAAAATTAAAAAAACCCCAAAGAATGAAAACGCCTTCGAAACAATGGTCACCTCTCCCAATGCCCTCCCTCTGTAGATCACCATGACGCCCACGCAGCTCAGCTGTACTCACAACCTGGGCTGGGGATTGCAAGCTGGAGGAGTACCCGCCAAGGCCTTATGTGTGTGTGGGAGGGGAGCCCAGAGCTGGAAAAGCAGAGGAGCCTGGGGTCAGGACTGGGGAGGGAGAGGGTCATGCATGCACATGTATGTGTGGACATGTGAGGTGCCCATGCCTGGTAGGGGAAGGACTGCAGCTCCGTAATGAGGGGCAGAGCAGCGGGTGGGGTGCCCAGGTCCGGACCAGTCAGGGGTTTGCCCCTCCAGCATGAGATACATAGAGAGAAATAAACTCTTGGTGTCTTTCCTCTTGAATGAAAACAGCCGAGGCTGGAAATACGGTGACTATTAATAGCAGTCGTAGTGGCTGCAGGTGGGCTTGTATCTGGATTAGATTTGTGTGTAGGATGGAATACGAGTCGGGCTCATTGTGGTTTCCACAAATATTGGTCTTTTAAAAAAGGCCCGAATCTGGAGCTTATCACATTCAGACCCTAATAAAATGTAATGGGTACAGAGAGCAATAAAAAGACAACAGGAACAGCAGTGGAGGGCTGGCGGAGATGGGGATGAAAGGGAAGCACTGACAGTAGGGCTGTGGAGAGACTTGGACTCCGGAAGGTGGCTGGAGGCCAGGAACTGCTCAACATTGGTCCTATCACTGCACTCGCTTGCTTTGGGACTTTGGTAAAGTGAGCTGTGTCCCAGTTTAACCAGGACAGTCTGCGTCACTACGGTACATGTCCCAGGGTCTTCTATCAGGACATCTGAAACATCCCCCTTTTTGATTCTGTCAGTGAAACCGTTTGGTTTTATTTGCAGCCACAAGAGAATTTTTCCAGCTGTATCACCACATTGAGCAGCTTTGCTCGGTGTTTGCCAGGAGCTAGAGGAAGGGGTGCTCCGTGGGATGACCAGAGCGCGGAGTGAAGAGAAAAGTCCAACAGGTGTTAACACCGCCAGTGCTGAGATTTGAGTTTGGATGGGAGACAGATCTGAAGCAGGGAGGTAGATCTGTGAGTCATCAGTGCAGAGCTGGTTCTTGAATTTGTGTTTGTGGATGAGTTGACTCAAAGATAAGATGCAGAGGGAGAAAAGAAGGGGACCAAGGATGAAGCCCTGCAGATCCCCCACTGAAATTTGGAGGGCGATGAAGCAGATCCTCCAAAGGAGATGCTGAAGGAGTAATTAGAGAGGTAGAAGGGCAACCAGGAGAGGACAGAGTCACGGAAGCCAAGGGAGCACAAGATTTCAAGGAGAAAAACTTGATCAGCTTTGTCAAAGGTGCTTGTCAGGTCAAGGAGGAGAAGGCTGGAGTACCGGTTCTCAGCTGTCGCTAGGAAAAGGTCATTTGAGACCTTAGTGAGAGCAGTTTCAGCAGTGCACCAGGGGTGAGAGCCAGCTGGGGGTTTCATTCGACTTTGGGCCAGTTTCTCCATCTGTACCCTGAGGATAATATTCTTCTTTACCTCCTCCGCTGGAGAGAGGCTGGGAGTGTGTCTGTGAGAACTAACCAGACACTTCCAAGTCCATCCCTTACTGCGCTTTCCTCCCTGCATTCCTCACTTATGGCACACCCTCTCCCAAACTGATCCCTGTCCTCCGTCCCATCCCTCCTCAAGAGCAAACCCTCCCAGGATGCCTCCAAAACATCAGCCGCTCAATTGTGGCTCAAGGAGCAGATGGCATTTGTTATCTACCTATAATTACCGGGAAATAAAAACATCTCTGGGTGACCTTTTCAGAAACAACTAAAGCTATGCCTGACTTCTAATCAATGACCCATAGCAGGGAGACTCACAGCCCAGATCAGCGGAAGACACTGTAGAGTGAGTTTCAAAATCGGCTGTACAAACCCACCCAGAACCCTGTGTTAACTCTACAGTCTAGACCAGTGGTTCCCAACCCCATGGCCCGTGAGCCAAAAGTGGCCCGTGAAGTCTTTCAAAGTGGCCCCACCTCTCCTCTCCTGCTGGCTGCAGAAGGGAGCCGCTGCCTAAGGACACAGGACTGCAGGACTGTAAGACCAGTGCAGGCTCCTTGCTGCAGCCGAGGGGATGGGAGATCAGTGCTCCCCTCCCCCTGGCTGTAGCGGGGAGCATGGCAAAGTGCTATGCCTGGGTCCATAGGTGCTGGGGTCCCTGCTGGAGCTAGAGGGAAGGGAGCACTGATCTCCGACCCCCCTGGCTGCAGAAGGGTCCCAGGTGGAGCGCACAGGGCTACAGGTCGCATGCGGTATCCTTGCTGCAGCCAGGGGGATGAGAGATCAGCTAGAAGGCCGCCTCTTCACTGAACTCCTTCTGTCTGGTGGGGTGGGGGTCTTGTGGAGACTGGTGGCCCTTCAGGGTTCTAAAAAATGATATGTTTGGCCCTCGAGCCAAAAAGGTTGAGAACCATTGGTCTAAACAAAGCCTCTGCATTTAAGCTGTTTGGAGTGGAGACTGGGTATTTATTGTCTGTGTTCAACATACTACAATTTGCGATTTGCACTTAGGACGGAAGAATCCCATGCACAGCTACAGCCTGGGGACCGACGAGCTAGGCAGCAGTTCTGCAGAAAAGGATCTGGGGGTTACAGTGGACAAGAAGCTGGATAGGAGTCAGCAGTGTGCCCTGGTTGCCAAATAGGCTAATGGTATATTGGGCTGCATTAGTAGGAGCATTGCCAGCAGATCACGGGAAGTGATTATTCCCCTCTATTCGGCATTGGTGAGGCCGCATTTGGAGTATTGTCTCCAGTTATGGGCCCTCCAGTACAAATAGGATGTGGACAAGTTGGAGAGAGTCCAGCGGAGGGCAACAAAAATGATGAGGGGGTTGTAGTGCAAGACTTATGAGGTGAGACTGAGGGAACTAGGCTTGTTTAGTCTGCAGAAGAGAAAAATGAGGGGGGATTTGATAGCAGCCTTTAACTACCTGAAAGGGGGTTCCAGGGAGGATAGAACTAGGCTGTTCTCAGTGGTGGCAGATGACAAAACTAGGAACAACGGTCTCAAGTTGTAGTGGGGAGGGGGGGTTAGGTTGGATATCAGGAAAAGCTTTTTCCCTAGGCGCGTGGTGAAGCACTGGAATGGCTCACCTAGGGAGGGGCTGGAATCTCCATCCTTAGAGGCTTTTAAGGCCCAGCTTGACAAAGCCCTGGCTGGGATGAGTTAGCTGAGGTTGGTCCTGCTTTGAGCAGGGGTGGGACTAGATACCTCCTGAGGTCCCTTCCAACCCTCATCTTCTAGGATTTTATGATTTTTTGTTATTATTCTTGTTGTATTAATAATTCAGTGCCTAGAACAAATATTGCTATTATTTAAGCATTGCTGTAGCCCTTTGTGAGTTAAAAGAACGTGGCAGAACTTAACTAATTAATCCACGCAAAAGCCCCCCCGAAGTAGGTAGACCTGTTTCAGATGGGGGAAACTGAGGCACAGAGGAGGGCTGTGACCTACCTGGGGCCACAAAATGACAAAGAAGCAGTGCCAGGATTTCAGAACCCAGCATTCTGACGCCCAGCCGTATGGACCAACCCTCCAGCCCATGCTGCCTATTTATGATTCTAAAATGCTGAGCGAAATTTGACGTGCCCTTCCTTTGAATCAGTTTGAAAGTGCTGCATAAAGACTCGGGATTGTTATTCTAGCCCCACTGAGTCACAGCTCACTACCATAATTTCCACAGCAACCATCTATGATGTCACAAATGGGAGATTAAGATTCCAGATGGGGGATAAGCAGCAGAAGCCAGCAAAATCTTCAGAAACAAAGCTCTTCTTTCCAGGCAAATGTCCTTTAGCAAGACAACCCAGGGGAAAGAGCAAATGACAGAAAGTGACGTCAGCAGCATCGTCTGTTAGCAGGATTTTTTTTTCTCCCTTGGGTTTCCCGCGAGGCACAAGCGGGTGGTTGAGACAGATGTTTGCTGATGAGATATGCTGATGAGCGGGCCCAGAGGGAACAAAACTTGATGCAATTTCAGTTTACCCAAATGAAATAATAACACTTTCCAAGTGTAACGTGTTCGATAATGATTAGAAACATCAAGCGGGTGAGGAAATCTTGGGGAGCATTTTCTGAAGAGCCCAAGGTTAGGTGGAAAATTTTCAAGCCATTAAAAATTAATCGTCAGGGAACTCACTGGTGGGGTTAATGAACAATGAGCCTTTTGAGTGCCTCCCAACAAGCCAAGTGTTGCTCAGAGATGGAGAATGCCAACAGGTCTGAAAAGGGACACCTGTTTCATTTTACGCCAAGCAAGTTCCCATGCAGAAGGAAAGACAATGTTCGCATTGCGATGGGCCAATCCATCCTCTACCCCCTGTAATGGCGGGTGCTCCCACCCACGGCTAGAGCGCCTCCTTGTCTCTAGGTCTGGGAGTGGAGCTAATCTCAGCAGCAGGTGCCCCCTTTCTGCTTGTTGCTCGCTCTGTGCTAATCTCTATCCTGGCAACTTGGCCCTCTGGCCAGGTAGCCATTTTGTCCACCCCTTCTGGGGTTACAACATCCGATACGACTCACGCTGTCTGGAACGGCTCACGGCCGTGAGTGCTGACCTCAGGACAGCCTGCCAGAAAACGGGGCAGACGCCCCAAACTGGGGGAGTGTTCTTTCATTAGATTTCACCGAGCCTGTGACAAATGTGAACTCCTGGATCACTATTCCAGTCTTACAGGGAGTCACAGAAGTCCCCTTAGATGCTCCAGTCTATCTTGCCACCCAGAGAAACTGGATTTAATGATAAATGGTCACTTGCACCAAAGATCAAAGCACATTTTGGTTGCTCCCAGTCCTAAGAGACCAGTCACTTACCCCTGATCAACTGGCACTTTGGATCTTACACCAAAGACAGTGCTGGTAGCCAGTTCTGTAGTAAACTAACAAAAGATTTATAGCTAAGAAAAAGAAATGAGAGTTATTGAGAGGTTAAAGCAGATAAAATATGTGCACAGGTGAGTCGTTTGTGATTCCAAATGGTGGCAGTGATGTAATAAACGCCAGTCTCCCAAAAGTCTTTTCAGGGCACGAGATTGTCTCTGGGGATCTCCGCCTTGCATCTGGTTCCCTTCCCTCTTAGAGACCAAACAGCGCAGAGATCCAGGATCTTTCCTGGAATCCATATTTATAGCTTCTTCTGACAGAAAACAAGCTGCCCGTGTCTGCACCCACATGAGCTTTTCCTGTGACGACGGTGCATGAGGAAGGTACTTTGAGTCTTTGACTTCCGATCATCACACGCAATAGCCACTCGCTTTGAAATTAGCACTTTTCCAGGTAAAGTCCTTCATTAGCATTCCTCGTGGCTTCGTTGCTGGGTTATTGAGTTAAAGGGGCATGCACAATGCAAATGTTTGCTGCTGCATCATAACAGGATACAGATAAGAGAAAATAATGCAAGTAATGTCTCATTAGTTTTATGAAGTCTAAAGGCCATATACATTCTTCTACCTTCAACCATCACTTTGATCTATATTCATACACGAGTGAATTGGCCTGAATGCACTCTGGTATGACCTGGTCTGCCAGCGTCAGACCCCTGTCCAAATGTCATCTCTTCAGCCCCCTTCTGGCTCTGTGCCACTACACCAACGTCTGGTAGGGGAAGCCAGGTTCACCCTCTGCACCAGGTTCCAGCCCTGTGACCCTATAACCAGAACACAAGTCCATTCAGTCCCCAGTGTTGTCTCCCTGGGCACATTCCTACCCAGTCTCTAACTATTCCCTTGTCTTTTTCTGGGTTTAACCCTGGCCCTCCCTCTCTCGGGTGATGCCAGGCAACCTAATTGGCCACTCAAACCATCATTACCCCGATCAAGGCTGGTTTGGGGTGCACATCCCATCACTGTCTGGCCAACCCAGCGTCGCCATCAGAGCAGGCCAAACGATTCAGAAAATGTCATCCCGTTTGCAATTCATCCGTGAGCCGATGAAGAGTTTCAAAGATTTCACTGTTCCAGCTTTTGTGAGTGTTACCTGAAGTCACATGTTATCACCCCGGTTCCTCGATTGGCTCATCTAACCATCTACCCACTCCCGAGGCAAAAACTGATTTAATTTCTTGACTGAATGAATGTCAGCACCCGCCCCGGACAGTGCCATTTAAACAGACGTTTATACAAACAGCTGTGCCATGTTGAGAACCAATAAAGGAGAACAATCCTGCCCACGTTAACTTGGTTTCTCATCCAGCAAACTATTAGTGAGCAGATCTTCACACTGCACATCAGTTCTCAGGGCCACCTTCAAAAGTGTATCCAGCAGCACTCACAACTGGGACTAGAGCTGGGTGAGAAATGCCCGTCGTGGTTTGCTTGGGCTTGTGTGAACATCTCAGCTGGTTTTACACTCACCTGGGCTCAGGCTCCCCAAATTTTGCTCCGAACCTCAAGTTTGAAGTAACCAAACCCTTAGAATTGCAGCTGGTTCTTGGCTACATATGCCTCAGAACCTACCCCCTCTGAATCCAGCTTCCTGCATCCAAACCTGCTCCTTGCCCTAGGTTGGATTGGAAAGGGAACTGGTTTCCAGTGCTGGTTCTGACGTGCCTGAAATCTCAGCATTGGAGCAGTTTGACTCACCAGATTGGGGTCCCAAAGAGAGGAAATCTCATTTCACCATTTAGGGACCAGAATCTCACAAGAACAAGCTGGTAAGATTCTAGCTTCCTTGAATCTCTGATCTCCTGCCTGGTTCCACCAGAGGCCCGACCTTGATGTACCCAGACTGAGATCCAAGCCATGTGTCTTCCAGCCAGCCAGCAAATCAGCCAAGATCAGTGCCAGACTGGGCGTGGGTTTCCAGCCATCAGAGAAGGCAGGCAAGGAAGGAGAAGGCTCTTGTTTAATCATCCAGGGTAATTAGCCAAAGGTGTCTTGTTTGTGAAAGAGCACGTTCCCCAGCTCATTAAACAACAGATGAGCTACTTCTGAATGGCCAGCACGCTTGCTCGGGGCTTTTGCGCCTGGCTCTGCGGTGCTCAGTAATTGATGGAGGAAGAGCGATTTGTTGTATCACCTCGGTGCTCCACACAGGCGGTGCCGCTTGTCCAGCACGTCCCAGGGATTTGTGGCTGCGGCAGCTCCTGGACCCTCCCCTTGGAATCAAAGACCAAACAATTGTGGCCGTTGCTCAGTGTCCACAAAAAGAGCGAGGAAGAATGAAAGAGACAGTCCTGGGCACGCACACGCACTCAGAGATGCAGGGCCAGAGAGACAGGCTGCCCGATACCATGGGGGTGGGCACGGTGCCGGAACCGAGGCTGAAGAGAGTGTGTGTGAGAGAGACAACGGGCATCAGGGTGTGAGAGAGCATCTCAGTGTGTGTCTGTGCACAGAGCCAGTGGCAAATTGGAGGAGCAAGGGACTGTGCCATCCAGTGACTGTAGAGCACCCCGAAGCCCGGCTCTCACCCCGGGGGGGGGGGTGGCAGGCAGCAATTACAGGGGGAGGGGTTGACACTTACCCCAGTGGCAGAGGAAACATGAGTCCGCCCTTGGTCTGGAAAGAATGCAGCTCCTGTTGCAATTACAGCCCTCCTGGGAAAGGCTGCAGGAGCAAGGGAAGGAAACCCAGCAGCAGGCCCCGGGGATCTGGCCAGGGCCTGGCTTTTTGAAGACATGTGCTCCCGTGTTACAAGTGTCAAGAGGGCACCAGACGAGCCTCTTTAATGAGGTCCAAGGGGCAGGGAGGTCATTAAGCTGCTACACCTCGCCTGCCGCGGCTGGAAGGAAACGCAGGAACAACGGCTGGCTGCTAAGGGTCTGGCCCGCTCACCAGCGTGCACTCTTAAAGGGGAACACAGAGCCAAAGGGAGAAGAGATGGGGGCAGGATCAAACCCTTTAACTGCGGGGCTGATGTGGGCTCCCCCATCCCTCCACTATGGGAACAGCTGGCTCCCTCTTTCCTCACAGACCTGGTGGGAGATTGGCCGAACAGCATTTGTCTCTGCTGCTTTCCCTGCGGCCCGCCGTGGCCGACTGGAAGCAGAGGTGACTGCCATTGCCTGGAGGGACGCAGGCCACTGATTTCGGTGCAAACTTGTAAGGCTGCAGCCGCAGGGGCCAGCGGATTGTGGGTAACCACTTGCGGTGGTTTCTCTGAGGGGAATCTCTGGGACTCCGATTAAGACCAAGCCCCAAGTCATTTCACACGCAGCCCGTCCCCTGGTCCGATGGTGGGCACAGATTTTGGATGCTGAATTTTCGGGGGGGGTGCAAAGGAGTGTGCCTGGGCCTTCTCTTCTGCCGTGAAGAGGAGAGAAGAAGAGTTTTCACATTGGAGTAATCATTCAACCCTGTGTGCCAAAGGCACTGCAGTTCCCTGCGTCTTGAGCTTGATTTTCTGCCCCAACTAATTGTGAAAGATATTTGCAATCCAGTGGGCGTTCCTGCATCTTTCACCAGCCTGCCTCTTCCTCTTCCCCTCCGGTTCTTGCACCCTGCTCATCTCCATGGCATCTGAGCCCCTCCCAGCATAGCATTAAACGATGTGACTCACAGCCATTCCACGGGAGTCTTTCCTTCTTCCTTCAGGGAAAACTCCATGGGGATATTTAAAAAAAAACCAACCTATTTCCTTGTTTAAATTGTTTGCTGGGCCATGGGCGTCTACCAGTGAGGGCACGCTCAAGATGCGAGCCCGGCAATCGGCCCCCCTAACATGAGGGCACATCTGTGCTAGACACGGCACAAGCACATGGCAGTCTCTGCCCTGGAAAGCTTACAATCGAAAGAAACAAAGGCAGGGAGAGGAGAGGGATCTGCAAGCGACGGAAGGAGCTGGGACTAGAACGGAAGCGTTCCTGCATTGCAGTCTGGTGTTCTGCTCACTGAACCCCGCGGCTGGTCTCTGGCAAGCCTCCCCAAAGTGCGCAGCAGTCCCCCCACCCTGCCGGGAGCTCAGGCGGCTGACTCTTTAATGACATGGGACAGTCACAGGGCTCCAAGCTCGCGCGCAGGCAGCACTGGAGGAATAAGAGGACCAAATTACTTTTGTGATTTGGCCCCAATTACCAGCTGTAACAGCAACGGGGAGATGGGGGTGGAAAAGGAGCTGCCAAGGAAATTGCTTTGGGTAGAAATGATTTGGTTTTTCACTCCAGTTTGCAGTGGCGTGGCAGTCGCGCCGTAACCCTCACCCAGCCATTATTTTACCGACGACAAACCGAAGCTGCAGTTTTGGCCACTGGGACCTTGATCGGGTGCTGACAATGCCGGGCTTTTCCCGGTGCCCTTTCTTATACCGCCACACTCCTGCCAGAGGGCTATTAACCCTTTCTTCGTCGCACGGCTTTGTCTTGAGGTTTCCACTTTTTGGTGAGGGCCCCCCATCCCCGGCCGCTGCTCAGAGCTGACATGGGAGGGGAACTATTTTTGCAAGAGGCATTCCAGTTGGCTGAGACAGTTTACATTGCTAGGGATCACAACCTTTAAGCACACTGCCTTGTGCACCCAGGTACTTCTGCCCTTGGGCACTATCTCTGCACAGGGTCACTGGCTTTGCATTTTCCTGCATTCACTGTGGCATTAGCAGGACCTGGAATTCAGCACCTTCTGCTCTAAAGCCTCACTCCCTATCCTTTGAGCTCATGGAGATGTTAACTCAAGGCAGTACAGGGCCTATGACATGCGACTGAGCAATACCAGCTCTGCCGAGCAGAGGGCAATGCCGCACACTAGCCAGTTCATGACATCTGGACTTCCCTGCCTCACAGGAGTGTGGTGTGAGGGTTAGGAAGTAGATGCTTATGAAGTGCTTTGCAGATGGAAAAAGCTAAGTGTTATTAATCAGCGTCAGGGCTTACGTAAGAAAATGCTCTGAATTATACGGTGGGGGAGGGGAAGATAAATCATGCCCAGACTTTGGTGGTGAAGGGGGGGTAGGGAAGATAGACATAGGTCAGTGCGACCCGACGTAAGGCTGCAGATGCAATCCAGACTCAATAGAGCAATCCAGTGTCATTAACTTATTGAACCCAGCTCAGAGCAGAGGTGGTACGAGTGAGAGGCTGGGTTAGACTCTGATTTCATGTAACGGGCTGCAAATCCAGAGTAGCTCTATTTACCTTTCTGACTCCAGCTTCACAGCAGTGTGAGAGGCGAGTCGGGCCCTTGTTTGGGGGATGTATCAGGGAAAGGACAAAAGAGGAAACCAGGAGATCAAACAGATTCTATTTGCTCTTGCCTGCCCTGGTTGACTATTTTTCCTGGCCCCCCACCCCACCCAGTGAGTGTGTATTGCACACCCCACTGAATGCCTCCTTGGGGCCAAGTGCACTTCGGGCATGACTCTCCCAAGCCCTGCAGCTGGCATCATCATATCCGCCTGGTCCGTGAGGCTGCACAGTGTTAGCTGCCAGCAGAAGTGAGTGGAAAACGCTGGTCCGCTACCATTTCATACCCACTTTGCACTGGTGCCAATGGGTAGTGGAGAATGGGGCCTTTTTTCTGTGTAACTCAGACTGATGTTTATGTCACTATTACATTTGGCCCAGAGGCACACAGTGGGGGGGAAATCCTTGCTTATATCAGGTAGGTTTAAATATGGCCCATTGAACGCATAAGTGCTGTGGCGTGAGGGTTTACAGGGCAGGGAGCTGTCTGCTCCCGTCTATTGGCGAACTACAGGAAGAACAGCCCACATCTGCATAAGCTATTTACCCAGAACTTCAGAGGGACAGCGATTCCAGAGGGGAGGGGTCTCTCGGCCCCCATCTATCTACATCAGGGGAAGGATGGCTACAGAAAGAATTCATTTGCATGCACTAATTATCCAGAATTCCTTCCACGACACTTTGGAAGTCTCCATCGCTGTACACAAATGCAAGATAGGTTGGAAAGTGAAACCGAAGCAAGAGAGGAGGAAAAGGTAGTGTCTGTGTGACAGAGTGAGATATTTGTCTCCAATTGTGACTGCCCTTTTGGATTCTGTGTTCAAAAATCAGGCTGACCTTGGCAAGGTCGTCTCATTATGCTGTGTTCCAAGTGGATGCCTGATCCTGGAAAGCTGTTGAACACCTCACTTAATACCTGGCTGACTGACTGTAAGGAAGAAGCTGTGACAGCACAATCTAGGGCCATCGCCTCTGCTTGTCCCTAGACTGCTGGCTCGACCCCAGGGAGCAATGGATACATTACACAAGAAGCCTGACTGGGGAAAGGAGCTGGAATTCTTCAGCTTCGGCCCATGGCAGAAAGGGAACAGAGATTTAAGGAGGGGTGTTTCTCTGAGGAAGGGGAATGACTATTGCCATATGTAAGAAGAACTGGCTGAAGGCGGAGAAGGCAGCATGGATTCTGCCTGGCTTGAAATGGTGACAAAACCTCTGATTTGCATGAGGGGCGAGATCAGATTAGACAGGGCAGGAAGCGTGGGAGGAGGTGCATCTCAGGACCTTTGTTCGTTTGTAAACTTCTGTAACTCTTCACTTCTTTTTAAGTGACTGTGGTAAGACATTCCTTTGCTAAGCCTACGTAACGTGCCTTCCTGCTGCGTTGCCCCAGAAGGGGTTAAACTAGAAGCCAAGAGAGCCCACAGTTTAGGTGGGGCTCTGGGGAAGCATGTATCTCAAGAGGATGTTAAACAGCAACTACTAAAGTTAGAAGTTGTTTAATCAGCAGCTCTGAATCACACGCCCAAGAGTTTTAAAAGCGCTGGATGAGGAGCTTGCTGGGTCATTAATGTTCACTTTCAATAACCCTTGGAACTCAGGGGAAGTTCCAGAGCACTGGAATAAAGCTAATAATGTGTCATATTGTAAATAGGATGACACGGGTAATTATAGGTCTGTCAATCTGACTTCAGTCCCAGGCAAGAAAATGGAACAGCTCATACGGGGCTCAATTAACAAAGAATTAAAGGAGGGTAATCTGATTAATGCCAGCCAACATGGTTTTATGGAAAATAGATTCTGTCCAACTAACTTATTTTTTTTTATGAGATGACAAGTTTGGCTGATAAAAGTAACAATGTTGATGTGATATATTTGGACTTCTGTGAGTCATTTTACTTGGTACCCCGTGACATTTTGATTAGAAAACTAGAAAGATATACAATTAACATTGCTCACATTAAATGGATTAAAAGCTTGTTAACTGGTAGGTCTCAAAATGTAACTGTAAATGGAAAATCATCATGAGACAGATGTGTTCTTAGTGCAGTTCTGCAGGGAGTGGGTCTTAGCCCTATGCTATTTAACTGGTTATTAATGCCCAGGGAGAAAACGTTAAATCATCACTGATAAAGTTTGCAAATGACACAAAAATTAGGGGAGTGGTAAATAATGAAGAGGACAGGTCACTGTTACAGAGCAATCTTGATCACGTGGTAAAGGAGGTGGAAGCAACAATATGCATTTTAATATGTCTAAATGGAAACATATACATCTAGGAACAAAGAATGTAGGCCAGATGAGGGACTTTATACTGGGAAGCAGTGACTCTGAAAAAAAGGTTTGGGAGCAGGAAGGGGGAATTAGCTAACCATGAGCTCCTGGTGCGATGCTGTGGTCAAAAAGGCTAATGCAAGCTTTGGATGCATAAACAAGGGGAATCTGGAGTAGGAGTGGAGAGGTTATTTTCCCTCTGTGTTTGGTACTGGTGCGACCGCTGCTGGAATCCTGTGTCCTGTTCTGGTGCCCACAATTCAAGAAGGATGCTGATAAATGGGAGAGAGTTTCAGAGAAGAGTCATGAGAATAATTAAAGGGTTAGAAAATCTGCCTGATAGTCCATAGTGGTGGAGTCAAGGAGCTTAGTCTATTTAGTTTAACAAAGAGAAGTCTGATATGGGGAACTGTAGGCCGGCGGGGTTTCGCGCCGGTCTCGGCGGCCCTTCCTGGGGGCCCAGCCGCTCGGGAAGGTCCCTGCACCTTCCTGGAATTAGTCAAATAGTCATTCGCCCCGGCCCCTTGGCAGGGCGGGCGAGCGAGGGGAAGCAGTCTATTCGCCCCGGCCCCTTGGCAGGGCGGGCGAGCAAGCACGCAGTCTATTCGCCCCGGCCCCTTGGCAGGGCGGGCGAGCAAGGAAGCAGTCTGGTGCCGGGTGGGAGGAGGGGTCGTGCGGTTCGCTGGGGTCAACGGGAAAGGGGGGAGGGGGACGCAGGCCCACCCGACTCCACTGCGTCCCAGCCCAGGGCCCTAGTAGCGGCAGGGCCGCTGCCGCTGCTCTGGCGGGGTCCACCCGTAACACGCCAGAGGTAGCCGGCCTTCCACCGCAGCCCTATCCGGGGCTGCCCCTGGGCTACTTCCTCCCCTCTCGCCCCAGGTACCTCTTTCCGCAGGGATCGCCGGGTATCTGGCTCTGGGCAGGTTCAGGAGGCCCTCTGTGTCCGCGGGCGGCAGGTCTGGGAACTCTTCCACGAGGGGCAGCTCCTCTAGTTCACAGGATGCAGTGGGGGCCTCCGCTTCGGGGAGCTCCTCTAAGTCGGGGCCCGCCTCGGGGGGTGCTGCGGCTGGCAACTCCTCCAGGTCCGGACCCGCCTCCGGAGGGGGTTCCCACCCCAGGGGGTCCCGGGGCTCGTCCCACTCTCGGGTATCTGGGGGCCCGACCCAGTCATCCGGCCCGGAGCGGTAGGGCCGCTCCCAGTCCCTGAATTCCGAGGAGGCCCTCTGCTGAGCCTCGGTCCGGCGGGGCTCCGGCAGGGGCTGCAGCCGGCGGGAAGGCACGTCTGTACCTGCTGGCCGTCTGCCCCTCACTGAGCAGCGGGCCCTGCCTTTTAACCCCTTTTCCCTGGGGGAAGTCCCGCCCTCCGCGGCGGGGATTGGCCAGTCAGCTGGGCCTATCTCAGTCCGCCGCCGGGGTTGACGGGCAGGCCGGGGGTTTAAACCCTGTGTTTGGGGCGGCGGCCCTTCCTGGGGCCCAGCCGCTCGGGAAGGTCCCTGCACCTTCCTACAGGAACAAATATTTAATTATGGGTCCTTCGATCTAGCAGAGAAAGATACAATCCAATCCAATGGCTGGAAGCTGAAGCTATACAAATTCAGACTAGAAATAGGTGTACATTTTTAATGGCAAGAATAATTAACCACAAGAACAAGTTGCCAAGGATCGTGGTGGATTCTCTGTCACTGACAATTTTTAAATCAAGACTGGGTCTTTCTCTAAAAGACCTGCTCTGGCCATTATCTGGGGGCAGGTCTCAGGCCTGTGTTATGTAGGCAGTCAGACGAGATGATCACAGTCGTCCCTTCTGGCTTTGAAATTTATGCATAAGCAATTTGGGGGGGGCAGGAGGCGTGGGAGAGGGGTGAGGTACTGGTTCCAGGGCCTGGGGTGGCTGGGTTGTGGAATACTGTCTCAAGGAAGGGCTCAGACAAGGGACTTGAGCCTAGGAGTGCCCATACGGACCCAGAGCTAGGAAGAATGATGTGGTTCTGCCCAGCTCTGCTTGGTTTAGAAGCACTTGGACCCTCCTCACAACAGCCTGATGTCTGCCCAGCTGGGGACGAGGGCAGGCTGTGCTGGCCCACACGCCACTCAAGGGAGGACCTTGAGCAGCTGGGCCCCCTGAGCGGAGGATCCTGTGCCGTTGGGAGGATTCTTCAATGGGAGGTGACACAGAGACAGCTCTTTGCTGAAGCTGCGGAGGACAGCGGCAGAGCTGAGTGCAGTCCGGGAAGGTGCCTCCCCCCAGGCACTAAATGAAGTTGAAATCACGATGGCTGGTTTATTCATCACTCACGTAGATCTGTTGGTGCAGCGTTTTTGCACGTTGACACTGTGTCCCCAATAACGTTTTTCCTTGTTTCATGCATAGCCTTGGTGCTTGGCAGTGGGGACCCAGGGAAGGTAGTTAGTGATCCCAGACGTTTTGGGGGGTGGTTGTTCGTTTCAAGAGGGACCCCTACCTATTTGAACCCAGCCCCTGTTGCTGCCAACAACAACTAGCAGAAGGGTTATTATGTATGGATATAGGAGTCCCCTTAGGATGCTTAAACAGCAATCCTGGATGACCGTGATAGACCTGTGGAGGCCTGGTCCATGACTACTATATACAGACTGCAAATACAAAAGGGGCACAAACATGATCAAAGCACAGTCATTCTTCTATTCAAGCCGATATGTTGGGGGAGGGGAGGGGAATTATTGCCCCCAATATTTGCCCGCTTCATTGGCCTGTGTCACATAGAAGCTCAGACTAGATGATCAAAGTGGTTCCCTCTGGCCTTGGAATTTGCCTTTCTTGCTTGCTCTCTTGCTTTCTTTCCCCTAAAGCAGCTAAACTACAAACCAACATTCCCCAACACACCCTCTCCAAGAGGCTTAGAGATCAAAGTTCCATGGCTTTGAAGATCAGTAATGGACAAACAAGGAGGCCTTCTCCAGGAAATGCCAAGTCTTGTTGTGTCCAGTGCAAGACAGAGAAAAAGGTTGGGTTTTTTTTTTTTTTGCTTCCTTCTGTTTGTCCAGATCTGTAACTGCAGCCCACCCCCCACGACCCACACAAAGCCACTAAATTGAAAGTTAATTTGAATTCAAGTTTACATAATCCAGGCACATCCCTTCTTAACAGACAGGAAACGACTGAAGCATTAACCTCCCAACAGGGAAGGCAGGCAAAAGGCGAAACGTTTCCACGTTCCACTTTATTTTGTTTGGTTTGGTTGAAAAAACCCCCAACTCTGAGTTGCCTCAGATCTGAGTAGGAAATTCCCTGCCAGGATCCTGAGGTGCCTGGGAAAGAAGAGTGAGCTCTGGGGTTACAGCTAACAGCACCTTCAGATGTCGAAAGCCTCTCGGTATCGGTAGCTTAAACCATCCATCTCTTCGCTGGCCCCAGAGCCCTGAGAGGTTACTGGAGATCCTGTCAAAGATCTCTGGAGCAGAGAGAGTGAAAGAGGGAGACAGCACGCTTCTTGCCCCAGACAGAGAGGGTGAAGGTCAAGGGAAGATTGGAAGGGTTTCCACTGGCTCTGTTCGCTTGATCCGTACTGATTTAACGCCATCAGTTTAGAATCTAATGGAGTGAAGTCAGCACAACCTCTCATCAGGGGTCATGCAAGAGTAAAGGAGGTAATTGCACTAGAACTCGTTCCTGTACACCGATGGGAATCAACTCTCTTGCTGTGTGCGCACGGAGACCTATACAAGGGTTAGGGGTTACACCGCATAACTAACCAACAGCATTAAATTGGTAGAAGTCCAGGTGTAAACCAGGCCTCCCTTGGCAGCCAAGCTTTTCTGCAGCCTCCTGGCCGGTTTTCTTTAGCCCATCTCCCCCGCGGCGAGAAAGGCTTCTGCTTCAATCCAAGCTCCCGCTGCACGTCCACTTGCTTAACAGCAGCGCTAGCAAAGCACCTATCAGCAGAGGAATAGGGCCAGGTACTCAGCTGGTGGGACAGGGCGTAGTGACACTGACTTCAGTGGTGCTGGATTAGTTTTGACCAGCGTGGGCATCTGGCCCAGTGACGCCACTGGAGTTACAGCCAGTTGACCCCAGCTGAGGAGCCAGCCCCTGGACTATATACGCTTCAGACAAGAAGTGAAATCTCACCCTTCAGAAACAGGCAAGAATCAGAATTTTGCACCTTTGTCATAAAAGCTCTGACATTTTCCTCCACAGCCCTGGACTAAATTTGAGTGTGGGGCAAATTACTGTAATTACCATGGCAGCTTGGCTAGGAATTGGAAATAAACAGTTACTTTGTGCTAAAACTGCCATTATTTTTTATTCCTCTCCACTCCCACATCGCATCCGCCTGTTATGTCTAGTCCTAGACTGTAAGTGACCATGGCAGCAGTTGTCTTGTTCTCAGCTAGAGATGCCGAGCGCTGGACAATCCTGGAAAGATGGACCTAAATATTTGCTCATGCCTGTGCATCATTCATCCCCAAACCCTGTCCATACAGGGTCCATACCTGTCCACGTCACACTGGCGGCCTTCTGGCATTCACAGGTCCTTTGCCTAAATCATCCTCAGATTTCCACCTCGACATGGGAGAGATTTCAGAGATCCAGACACCACTGGCTCCGATCATTTCTCTCTCAAACACTCACCTTCTGGGTGCCATTTCTTTTTTATTCTGTTATAGGCTTTTGAAGGATGGGCAAAGCAGGTGGAATAACATGGTTACCACTATTTATTATTGCACTGCACCAAAAGCGTTTTACAGACATAAAAGACCAAAACACTTAAGTACCAGCACGAAGACCTTGGTAGTAGATAAATAGACAATTGTGCATGGAAATAGACACCTTGGTCTCCCTGCTCCAAGAAGCTTCCGATCTGCTAGAGACAGATAACACAACTAGCCTAGACATCAGAGATGTGGGGATGAGGGCGCAAGGGAGTCACCTTGGGGAGAGCAATTTTTAATTTCTTCTCCAGATTATTTGTCCCCTTATTATTTTCTGATCAGTCCTGGCCAGGCAGGGGCATCGAATCATTTAATGAGCAGGACACTTGCTGTTTATTCCTGTGCTCTAGCCTCATCCTGCTGTGCCCTATTCCCTCTCAACCCCTCTCCCGCCCCAAAATTCTTCAGAGCAGGGACCGGCTCTTCCTAGGTTTGGGCAGTCCCCCAGCACAACGGGCCCATGGAGGTGCTGGAACATACCTTAGAAATAACAACAAAGGTGAGGGCGAGAAGACGACATGATGGGAAGGAAACCGGCAAAGGAGCTTAGGGCAGGATGGAGTTGGTTCTACCAGGACAGGAAGGTGAGACCAGACCTGACCCCGAATCTAATTGAACACTGACCTCCTTTGCCCTCGGGCTGCATCTCTCAATGGCGGGGTGCTGATTCAAAGCGAACCCTTTATGCTCCCGCCACGGGTACCTATTCTAATGAGGCACAATGCTGAGGGGGCCACCGTGTGCCCATGTCCCTATGGCCGGAGGCAAGGTCACCTTATTCAGATGCACTAATGCCAACTGTCAATAAACCCGTCCCCGCCGGAGACGCTCAGCTCAGCCTGGTATTTACACACCTTTGCAGATGAACGTGTGGAAACACAATGGAAGAATAAACAACTTCTATTCTTAGCTCCTGAATTTATGTGTTTGTTCTCCCAGGAACTTTTGTTATTGCGTCTTTGCCTTTAAATATCACGCGGCTCCTTTCATATGTTGTGTCTCTTTTGCCAACAGAAGTTGGTCCAATAAAAGATATTACCTTCCCCGGCCTTGTCTCTTTGCACGGCTCTACTGGCAAGTCGCTGTTTAACTGTCTCCCGCCTTGAAGATGACACCGTTTGGGGGAAGCTGGGAGGGGGCGATCTCGGAGAGGTGCAGCAAGAAAATGCAGCATGGCACTGCGCTCTGTCGAGGAACCCAAACTCAGGGGTCCTAACTTACATGTCCGTTGCCCAGCGGATGGTCCAAATTAGCCAGACAACAGGTTAGCAAAGTCAAAGTTTATTTATCCTTGCGCAAGGAGGTAGCTCGGTGGTGGGAGCGACCCTAAGCATACATTTCTTAAAGCTTATATAACCTTACACAAACAGGTCTTATACGTCACAGTTTCCATGTCAAAGACAAAGGCTAAGACAAAAAGTAAGGCAAAGGGCTCTTTATCTAAAAACACTTGGCCCAATACTTTTCACCCCCCTTTATCTGAACTACAAGGTCTTCCTTCACATTTCGTGCCTACTGGCGCCCAGCTCTCATAACTATCTTGTTATGGCAATAGATTCTAAGTCTAAACATCTGCTAGCAAAGCACTTTCTATCTTAGACCTTGACTGCTATACTCACAGACTAGAAATCAGTGAGGAAAGAGAATCCATCTTTTCCCCCATCTAGGGCAGAGAGACTCCATTTTAATTTTCCTCCACAGCTCCTATTCCTCCTGTGAAAGCGTCTGATTGTCGCAGGCAGGGACATGCCCTTGGAGCCACCAGGGCCAGGCCCATTTTGCACAGTGTTCACAGGAAGCAAATTTTGAATTTCCAATCCCATTTGGGAGGGAGAGAAAAGACGGTGCTTGCAGGGAACGCTCAGCTCGAGGACTCAGCAGGCAGGTGGGACTACAGCACCTGTAGGTACAATCGAGCTAGCTGGCTGAAAATAGCTGGGGAGCAGTGTAGACATGGAGACCCGGTTCTGAGACGCTCCCACCCTGACCCAAGCAGCTATGCTGCTATTTTTAGCCCCAGAGCGTGACCCCAGCTAGCAGTGCTGGCTGCAGCAACTTTTTGTGCAGGGCAGATGTCCCTTGTGCGACTTGCCCCAGGTCATGCTGTGACAGAGCGGGGCATCGCGATCGGGTCTATATCCAGCACCCTCCTTCTGCCGTATTTCTTACTGTCACTGGCTGCTTTAGTAGGGCTTTTACCTTGCGAAGGGGCCAGCCGCCAGAGCGCGTCCTGATCTCTCCCACACAAAGCCAGGCATCATAAAAGCTGGGATGGAATGGGCTGGAGCCCTGCAAGTGACTTCACGCAAAGGAAGGGCTATGCAAACTGAGCTCTCCCTGGAGGCGTGGAATAGGGGCTTGCAGCTCTCTGCCACTCAGGAGCCTGGGGAGAGACTCGGTCTCCCCCTACTGCTTGCCTCGTTGCAGACAGCACGTCAGCACTGCAGTCCCAGAGTGGACTGTGGGGCTTGGACTGGGCCCAGAACCTCAGCTGACCTCAGTGGAGTGATACTGGTTTACATACTTCTGCTGACACCAAAGGAGCTGTGGCTGATCAGGGGCAGGGCCAGCCTCTTCCTGGTGTCGGGCTAGACAGAAAATTGAGATTGCACAGCCACCCTTACTTCTCCACTGCCTTCTGAGCTGGGCGGCCGGAGAGCAGCGGCTACAGCCCAGATGCCCAGCTCTGAGCGCCGCAGCCAGCCATGGCACAGAAGTAAGGGCGGGCAATGCCAGGCCATGCCACTCTTCCTGATGTGTAACCTTTGAGCTTTGTGCTGGGAAGGCAGCTACTGGGGGAGGGGCTAAGGAAAATTTTGGGGGGCTATAACCCCCACCGGGCCCACACCAGCACCACCACTGCAGCTGATTGACCCCCACCAGGGGTCTGGCCCCAGAGGTTTAAGGGAAATGCAGGGCTTGTCCCTTGGCTCGGAGGTTCTGGCCAGTGGAGCTATTCCTGTTACCAACTAGCAAAAAGAACAACATTTTCAGGATTGCCTTTATTTTCCATTTCGCAACTGGCACATGGGTGGAAATATTTTTGCAATTAGTGCAAATTTTAGGGGCTGTAATTTGGAAATGTTTTGGGGAGGCTGTGGAATGTCCTTTTTTAAAATGTATTTATTTATTGGAAAAATGTAATGATTACACCCCCCCGCCCGCCCATCGGCCTGCCTGCTACGGGAATTAACAATGTCCAGCTTCACAGCTGTCAAAGCCCTGATTAATTGGACTCACTGTACTGAAACCTCATCTGTTTGTCTTGTGTCGGTGTGCAAATTAAAAACACAATGCTATAAATCTTGCAAGGCCTCGTGCACCTTTCAGCTTCTCAGCTACCCAGTGCCTGCCCTGCTTTTTGTTTCAAAATGGCCCGGGTGGAACAAGCGTCTGGATCTCAGCCCGCTTCCAACCTGGAGCTGCCTCGCGGCACATGTCACCAGCTCTGAGCAGGGTTAGACGACAGGGTGTGACAGCCCCGGTGCTCTATTGTTACTATCCATTGAGCAGCACGAGGGTCGTCGTAAAGCCGTTGCACCCCCAAATCCTACCTGTCCCTTTTCACCAGGTTCTAGTTAGCAGCCAGCCATGGCCTGGGCTAAATGCTCTATTCTAAGGCTGGGGATGGGGTTATCACCTCTCTCCTGGCCCTCTGCTATAGCTGAGCCGAGGAAGAGATGAAGAAGAGAAGCTGTCGCTGACCCATATACAAAGGGGAATCCCCTCTCTCCTGACCATGCAGCCAGATAACAATGAGGATGATCTTGTGCCCTTCTGGGGATGAACGTCACAACCCTCCCTCCTCTGTGCTGTGGGTGGCAAGAGACGCTGTCAGCAGAGGTAAGCCAGGGGACACTCTCCTGTGACAGTGGTGAGTCGAGCAGCCTGTGACACAGGCCAAAACAGAATTTGAAGAGCAGCTAGCAGAGGGCAAGACTCGTGCATGCTGACTCAAACCGCCCTGAGAGCTCCTGGCAAAGGCTGCGGTCTGGCAGATCGGAGGCCAGGCCCCGACCACACGGCACCTCACCCTCCCAGGAGGAAGGCAGCTAGCAAAAATGACCTCTGCACAAAACCACCAGTGCATCTCTGCCGTGATGGCCTGCGCAAAAGATCCTTGCTCACCAGCATGTCCCTGGGTGGGTCAAGGGCCAGGCCACTCGTGGCAAGAGGCCCAGAGAGAGAGAGAAAACATTAGGCAGCAATGAACATAGCACCAGAAAAGGACTCAGTGTGACAGCGATGGGAATGGCTTGCTCAGGTCACCTTCGTCAGCCCCAGGAAGATAAAGCAGGATCGATTCCTACCGCCTATTCCTGAGTGCTTTGTCCACTCCAGTGTTGAATGTCCTAAGCAATGAAGTTTCCACCCCTTCCCTTGAGAGGTTTCCCAGGCCCTTGGAGAGCTCCCCAGTGGGAGATTTTATTTCATACCCAGCCTCTATTTCCCTTTGCCCAGCCCAGCGCTTTGCTCCTACTCGATTCTCTCTTGGACTACCTGAACGGGGGATTTACACCCTTCAGAGTTTCTTGGCTGTGCTAAACAGCCCTGGTGAGACGTCTTCTGTTTGCAGGTGAAAATAACTGCAGGTGCGAGTGAGGTGAAATCAGGGGTTTCGACGCCTCAGGGGACCATAAAATAAGCACAGACACAAAATGACACCAGTGGGGATTTGTATCCACAAACCTGCAGGTGCTGAGAACAAGCCAGGTTGCAAATCAGCCCCCCTGAACTCAGATTTACCTCTTTTATTCTAGGCCCTCGATAGTCAGGGTTGCTGTTCCCTGAACTGCCTCTGGCATGTCAACATCTTTCTGGCAGCGGGGTCCTAGAGCAGTATGCAGGAGCTTAAAGGATCTCCCTGGGGCTACAGAGAGATGATTCCTATATCCCTGACCTCTGATGGGATAACACCTCTGCAGCCGCAGCCCACAATCACAGAACCCTAGCCAATTAGCGTTGGAAGGGACCTCAGGAGGTGTCTAGTCCAACCCCCTACACACAGCAGGACTAGCTTCAGCTAAACCATCCCAGCAGGGCTTTGTCAAGCCGGGCCTTAAAAGCCTCTAAAGATGGAGCTTCCACCCCCTCCCTAGGTAACCCATTCAGTGCTTCACCGCCCTCCTAGGGAAAAACCTTTTCCTAATGTCCAACCTAGACCTCCCCCACTGCAACTTGAGACCGTTGCTCCTTGTTCTGTCATCTGCCACCACTGAGAAGAGCCTCGCTCCATCCTCCTGGAAGCCCCTTTCAGGCAGTTAAAGGCTGCTATCAAATCCCCCCTCATTCTTCTCTTCTGCAGACTAAACAGGACTAAACTAGTCCCCTCAGCCTCTCCTCATAAGTCTTGTGCTCCAGCCCCCTCGTCATTTTTGTTGCCCTCTGCTGGATTCTCTCCAATTTGTTCACATCCTTTCTGTATTGGGGGGCCCAAACTGGACACAATACTTCAGGTGTGGCCTCACCAGTGATGAATAAAAGGGAATAATAATTTCCCTCAATATGCTGGCAATGCTCCTACTAATGCAGCCCAATATGCCATTAGCTTTTTTGGCAATAAGGACACACTGTTGACTCATATCTAGCTTCTTGTCCCAGGTCCTTTTCTCTAGAACTGCTTCGTAGCCATTCAGTCCTCAGTCTGTGGCAGTGCATTGGATTCTTCTGTCCTAAGTGCAGGACTCTGCACTTCTCTTTGTTGAACCTCATCAGATTTCTTTTGGCCCAATCCTCTGATTTGTTTAAGTCACTCCGTATCTTATTCCTATCCTTCAGCGTATCTACCACTCTCCCCTGCTTAGTGTCATCTGCAATCGACCCCATCCTCCAGATCATTAATGGAGATCTTGAAAAAATCTGGCCCCAGCATTGACCCTTATGGCACTCCACTTTGTACCAGCTGCCAACTAGACATTGAACCATTTGATCACTACCCGTGAGCCCAATGATCTAGCCAGCTCTCTATCCACCATATAGTCCTTTCATCCAACCCATACTTTTGTATCTTGCTGATAAGAATACTCTGGGAGACACCATGAAAAGCTTTGCTAAAGTCCGGGTATATCACATCCACTGCTTTCCCCACATCCACCTAGCCAGTCATCTTATCACAGAAGGTAATCAGGTTGGTCAGACATGTCTTGCCCTTGGTGAATCCATGCTGACTGTTCCTGATCACCTTCCCCTCCTCCAAGTACCTCAGAATGGATTCCTTGAGGGCCTGCGGCATGATTTTTCCGGGGACTGAGGTGAGGCTGCCTGCTTTGTAATTCCCTGGATCCTCCTCCTTCCCTTTTTGTAGATGGGCACTAGATTTGCCTTTTTCCCATCGTCTGGGACCTCCCCCGATTGCCACGAGCTTTCAAAGATAATGGCCAATGGCTCTGCAATCCCATCAGCTAACTCCCTCAGCACGCTCAGGTGTGTTGCATCTGGCCCCATAGAGCTGTGCATATCCAGCCTCTCTAAATAGTCCTGAACCTGTTCTTTCAACACCGAGGACTGCTCACACCTCCCCATTCTGTGCTGCCCTGTGCAGTAGTCTGGGAGCTGACCTTGTCTGTGAAGACAGAGGCAAAAATGCATTGAGTACTTCAGCTTTTCCCACATCATCTGCCACTAGGTCACCTCCCCCATTCAGTAAGGTGCCTGCACTTTCCCTGACCTTCTTCTTGTTACTAGCAGACCTGTAGAAACCCTTCTTGTTCCCCTTCATGTCCCTTGCTAGCTGCAACTCCCATTGTGCCTTGTCTTTCCTGATTTCATTCCTGCATGCTCGAGCAGTATCTTTATACTCCTCCCTAATCGTCCGACTAAGCTTCCACTTCTTGGTAGCTTCCTTTTTGTGTTTAAGCTCCCCAAAGATTTCTCTGTTAAGCCAAACTGGTTGCCTGCCATTTTTGCTATTCTTTCTGCACATCAGGATGGTTTGTTTGTGCACCTTTAATAAGGTTTCTTTAAAATACAGCCAGCTCCCATGGACTCCTTTCCTTTTTTATTAACTTCCCAGGGGATCCTGCCTGTCAGTTCCCAGGCACATTGGCTCTTTTTTATTTCTCCACACAGCAGTGTGAAGTCACATGGCCTTTGCTCCCCTTCACTGTGGGATCCCCAGGAACATTTCTCCTTCCCTGGCCTCTCCCGCCCCTCCTGGGTAGAGCCATGGGAGCACAGGAACAATGAGTGCCGGGAAACCGGTGCCTGCATGAAAAAGGACTTCTCTACGACTGCCATGTTCCCCTGGCCTCGGGGCAGGAGCGAGGTCTGATGGGAGGCTGTAGAGAAAAAGGGAGAGATTCCTGGAGCCAGGATAAAGGGAGAACTGCCTGATGAGATCCTGCTCCCTTTCCCCAGGCGGTGATATTTGTATGTCATGTAAAGGGCGGCAATGGCTGAAGTAACACAGATAAACGGAGATTTTCTTCTGAACAAAACATTCCAGTTCGGCTTGACCAGCCTCAGAGTAGAAATCCCTGTTCTTGCTGCAGTGCAGTGCTAGCAGGCGATGGGACAAACTCTGTCAGACATGGCCCAGGCCTTGTCCCTGCTCACTTGTAGCCATTATTGCTGGCTTGTGTTGATCTGGTCTTGGGGTTCTGCACAGCAGTGCTGCCCCTCCGCCCTGTAATTCCAGCACTGGGCTCCCCACACAGCCTCGCTGATGCTCTTCATTCCTGACCTGTAGCCTCCTTACCCCGCTGCTGTCCCACTCTGGGGGACTTACCCGGCTCTTTAAATGTACCTTAATCCTGCCCTGGAGGTGCCATAAATGCAACACTCTCAACCCCTGGAACAGGGAACCCAGCCGCCAGACTCAGCTGAAATGCAGCATGCCCCATGGAATTGGGTACGCTTGAGCACTCCACTCCTCGGGGCAGGGACCGCACTGTTCTGTGGGTCTGCCTACAGTCCCTGATGCAATGGGGCTCAGATGCTGAGCAGACCTTTCAGACACTACCAGAACGCATATGTTTAATAACCAGCCAACATATGGAAGGGCCAACAACAACGTGTAAAGTTGAGAGGCTTCCAATTCCACACCCAGGAAGACAGGCAGAGACACAGGGTCTCAGTGTGTGGATGCAACAATGGTGTAGGGAGAAGGGGCTTAGGTTTATCAGGAACTGGGAAACCTTTTGGGAGAGGAGCTTGTACAGGAAGGAGGGATGCCCTCTGAACCAATACGGATTGCTGGCATGTAGAATTAGAAAGATCATAGAAGAGGTTTTAAACTAAAGGCTGGGGGAAAGCCAACAGATGCGGAGGAGCACATGGTCCACCTGAGTGGAGGACCTATTAACAAGGATTCACCATGTCCTAGTAAAGAGGAGAGAAGATGACAAAGTACAGGTTGGAACTGAAGAGAAACAGTCAAATGAAAGAGAGGCCCATTCAGTTATGTCACATAATGGCAGACATCAAAAAAGTGGCACATTTTACAAGGGCTTGTATAAAAATGCTAGATGCCTAAATGCGAAGATGGGTGAACTCGAGTGCCTGTTTAAACTTAGGCTATTGATATAACGGGCATCTCAGACACATGATGGAATGAGGGGACTCAGTGGGACACGGTAGTAGCAGGGCACAAAATGTACACAAAATGCTGGTGGGGCAGTGGCACTTTATGTGAAAGAAATAGGGCCCAGCTATAGGGTCCCCATACTGGAAACTGGAGTAATGGGCAGGCCTGAGTTCCCCTATCAGTCACTGGGGAAGTGGCACCCCTAGGCAGTGCATGAGAAGACAGCCTAAGACCAACGGTATGGAAAGATTTAGATGTGCCACAAGGGGAAGACGATGGAGACGTGGCAGGAGGGCCAAGCCACAAAGACAGAGCACTCGGAGCCGCAGGGGATGAGAGAGAGAGGACAGGGCATGCAGTGAGCAGCAGGAGGGGGGTGGCTTCTGACCTGAGTGGATCTAATCTCCAGACCCGGACCTTAGGAGGTGCCCCTAGTGGTGAGTGGAGCAGCATGTGACACAGGCCAAAGCAGAATTTGAAGGGCAACTTGCAAAGGACACAAAGAATTTTAAGTCCATGAGAAACTGGAAACCTGCCAAACCATCAGTGGGACCACTGGACAATGGAGTTGCTAAATGTAAAGGGACACTCAGAGAAGAACAGGCCATTGTGGAGAAGCTAAATTAATTCTTTGTATCGGTCTTCACTGCAGAGGATGTGATGGAGATCCCCACATGGAGCCATTCTTGTAGGTGACAAATCGGAGGAACCGTCCCAGATTGAGTTGTCCATACACGAGGTTTGGGAAGAAATTGATAAATGAAACAGTAATAAGTCAACAGGAGCAGATGGTATCCACCCATGAGTTCTGAAAGAACTCCAATATGAAACTGCAGAATGACTAGCTAACGTAGGTAACCTATTTCTTAAATCAGCTTCTAGACAAGATGATTGGTGGACGGCTAATGTGATGCCAATTTTTGTAAAAGGCTCCAAAGGCAGTCCTGGCAATTACAGGCCAGTAAGGCTAACTTCAGTCCCAGGCAAATGAGTTAAAACAAAGAACAGAATTATCAGACACACAGATGAACAAAGAACAGAATTATCAGATGAACAAAGAACAGAATTATCAGACACACAGATGAACACAGTACACTGGGGGAGAGTCCGCACAGCTTTTGTAAATGGAAATCATCTCCTCAGTCTATTAGAATTCGTTGAGGGAGTCATCAGACATGTGGACAAGAGTGATCCAGTTGATACAGTACACTTGGATTTTCAGAAAGCCTTTAAAAAGGTCCCTCTGAGCAAAGGAAACAGTCATGGGATAGGAGGCTAGGTCCTCGCTTGGATCAGTAACTGATTCAAACAACAGGAAACAAAGGCTAGAAATAAATGGTCAGTTTTCAGAATGGAGAGAGGTGAATAGCGGTGTCCCCCAGGGATCTGTACAGGGACCCGTGCTGTTCAACAGATTCATAAATGATCTGGAAAAAGGGGTAAACAGTGAGGTGGAAAAATGTACAGACAATACAAAACTACTCAAGATACCTAAGTCCAAAGCGACTGTGAGGAGTTACGAAGGGATCTCACAAAACTGGGTGAATGGGCAAGAAAATGGCAGATGAAATTCAATGTTGGTAAATGCCAAGTAGCACACTTTGGAAAACATAATCCCAGCTATGCGTAGAAAATGATGGTGTCTAAAGTAGCTGTTACCACTCAAGAAAGATCTTGACGTCATTGTGGATAGTTCACTGAAAACACCCGCTCAGTGTGCAGCGGCAGTCAAAAAACTAATTGAATGTCAGGAACCGTTAGGAAAGGGATAGATAATAAGACAGTAAATATCATAATGCCACTATATAAATCCATGGTACACCTACACCTTGAATACTGCGGGCAGTTCAGGTTGTCCCATCTCAAAAAAGATATATTAGAATTGGAAAATGTACAAAGAAGGGGAAAAAAAAGATTAAGGATATAAAACAGCTTCCATATGAGAATAGATTAACAAGACTGGGATTTTTCAGCTTGGAAAAGAGATGACGAAGGGGGTCTATAAAATCATGACTGGTGTGGAGAGTGAATAAGGAAGCGTTACTGAATCCTTCACATAACACAAGAACCAGGGGTCACCCAATGAAATGAACAGGCAGCAGGTTTAAAACAAATATATGAAAGCCCTTCTTCACCCCACACACAGTCAACCTGTGGAACTCATTGCCAAGGGATGTTGTGGAGGCTAAAAGTATAACTAGGTTAAAAAAAGAACTAGATAAGTTCATGGAGGATAGATCCATCAATGGCTGTTAGCCAAGATGGTCAGGGACGCAATCCCATACCCTGGGTGTCCCTCAACCTCTGACTGCCAGAAGCTGGGACTGGATGAGAGGGGGTGGCTCACTCAATAATTGCCCTGTTCTTTTCATTCCCTCTGAAGCGCTTGGCACTGGCCACTGGATACAGAGCTAGATGGACCATTGGTCTGACCCAGCATTGCCTTTGTTATGCCCTTACCTAAATCCCTCGCCAGGCACCTAGATAAACAGCCTGATTCTCAGAGATGCTCAGTGCCCGCAGCTCCTGCTGGCATCTGTGGGGTTGTGCAGGGCAGAATTAGCAGCTTTTTGCACCCACCTCTCACCCTAGCTCTGGTCCCTGCCCCCTAAAGCACTTTTCCAGCCAACGTCCCTCTCCAGGTAATCAACCCAGACCCGACGCAGGGGGAATAAAGAGGATGAAGGGCGACTCCCGAGGAGGGCAGAAGATGGTCCCCTGGAGAGTGAGGGGAGCCTAAGAAGATGGGGGAGCTGTGGAGTCCAAGGGCCATGCAGGGGACCCAGAGAAGGGCAGCGCAAGAGGCCTGCTGCTAGGCCAAGGGAGGGAAGAAGCCCAGGAGGGGCTGGAGAGCAGAGGAAAGGGAGGGACTGGGGCTCCCAGGGAAGGAGGGGCGAACCCTGGGGTGTAAGGGGATAAGGAACTTTTGAAAGCCCTGTGATGAGCAGGTGTAAGGACCATGTGTTCATTTAGATGGACTATATGGGCTCAAGGTGCTCACATAACCCAGTCCCTGTCCATCATGTTAAAAAGGGGCCAGGCCTTGGTCTCCAGAGACCTCAGCAAGCTTAGCACCCTGGCCAACACCCCACAAAACAGCCCCTGAGCTTTTTCTTCAAGACCCAGAAAAGACGGTCAAGCATTTGAGATGTAAAGTATTCCGTAAGGCTTTCCTTTTAACAGCCTCCCTTCTTCCCTTTCCCCTTAGCTGGAGAGAGTCGTGAGAAGGAAAAAACCCCTGTGTTTTGATAGTCTCTGAAACGGTATCAAGGATGGTAATAACTGTTCTTCTGGGGAAGGGAGAAGACATTAGTACAGACGGGCTGGAGGCGTCGCTGCTGCTCCTGTTATTAAAGGCCAACCCAAGAAGCAGAGCCCCGTGTGTGACAGTCTCTGAGATGGTAAAACCTGTGATCGCAGCTGGTGCTCGGGATTCGCTGAAGCTGGGAGAGGTGGTGATGGCATCCAGGTCCCTCCCTCAGGACACCTATCCAGGTCAGACCCGGGGTCCCAAGAGATGGGGGATGTGAAGGTCTCTCCAGTTGCCTCCGTCTGTTCGGGTCTCCCTTTTGGTCTTTCATTTCCCCACAAAAATCTTTGTTTTAAGGACCCAGGAAGAGCGCGATGGGTGTAATAGCCCGTCCCCTCGTTATTTTGTCCACCAATTAGCCCTAATACCCAATACACCATTTCTGGCTCATAGACTTCTGGCTCCACATCTGCTGTTTTTAACAAGCACAATTTCAACACAGCCCTTGGAGCTGATCAGCTTGGCCTTTTTGTTTAGACTAACTCGGTCCTTCTGTCTCCTTTTCGTACCTTTTCCCACCAGCGTTTGTTACGATCGGTTATTGCGACGTCGTCTGAACTTTTATGGAGTCTTTACAGTCGAGCTCGCAATTCATAGGACCAATTTGTGGGGCCAGTTGTCACAACAGGGCCCAGAGTTGGAGGCTAGAGACCTGACATAAGGCCATGGGGCTATCCTTTATGCCCTGGCCTCTGGAAAGGGGGGGTGGATTATTATCAGTGATCTGGCCAGCAGACCGCCGCTGGGCTGGAGCGGCCATTGGCTGGTGGTGCTAGACAAGGCAAGCCTGCCACACCAAGCCATGGGGGTGTGTGCCGGGCTGCGCCAGCACCAAGATTCCCCTCCTCTTCTGTTTTGGGGCTGCTTCTCGCAGGTGGAGTTGGGTGATGGGAGAGGGGTGTGGCCTGGACCAGAACTGGGGACTCCCCCCCCCCCAGAGGAAGAAGATAACTTTTGCCCCACTCCCAGTCAAAGGAGAGTTCTGGGGGACGGGAGAGGGGCCGGCAGGGGTGTGGAGGGAGCCCAGCGGAAGAGGTGACGGTCGCTTAGCGAGGGGCTATTGCATCTATTGCCCACGGATGGCCTTCAGGTGCAATGCTTGCGGTGATGGAGCCAGGGTGCACCGGGGTGGGAGGGGCCCACAGGCTGAAGGAGCAGCGACGCTCCCTTGGCTCGAGAGCACTTTGGGGGCATGAGAAGCACCGTTATGTCGTGACCCCGTGGGGTCCAGGGCCGGGTCCGCCTCTGCCCTGCAGCGTTTGGGTTCTGCCCACTAGAGGGAGCCCGGGCCTATCTGACAGGGTGCTGTTCACACACCCCCAACTCCTGCTGTTCTGGGGTCTCCGTCCCCCACCGGCAGAGGAAGCAACGTTCACTCCGAAATAGCCCAGGGGACACTTCAGCCTCAGCTCGCTGCATTCCCCTGGGCCAGATCTCCCTTGCTTTTCAGCGAGCCCCAGCCTGCGCTCCCAGCCTGGATCACCCAGGCGCCTCGCTGTGCTGAAGTCATTAGATATATTTTTCTGTAGCTGAATAGTTTTAATTTTCTAGTCAGTTACCTTTTGGTTTCTTGCTTTCTTGTTTCTTTGGCTCTTAATTGCTTTTCCCATCTATTAAGGAATCCTTCGTGTTCTCACCTCCTTCGTCTTCATGCTCCCTCCGTCCCTCCCATCTCTCTCTCTGGTCTCTTTTTCTGGCTGTGACAGGTTAGATCCCATCTCGGGCAATGCCACCCGGCCTTCCTAAATTTGCAGCTGAGGAAGTTGCTCTCCTCAGCCCCATGGTGTGGCCCTTGCTCTGCGCTGCGCAACAGCTGCTGGGCTCCACTCCAGAGGTGGCTGCAATTCTGTCACACGCTGCCTGGGGCTGCAGAAGAAAGTGTTCCAGCTCCTGAGGCCAGCCTCAGGGCTGGTGCATTAACAACAGTGGAGTCATACCCATTTACTCCAGCTCTGAATTTGACCCGCTCTGTTGGGCTATGGAAGTTGTGCTTTTGTTTAGGGCTGGCTCTGATTTTGTCTCGCCTCCACTGGCCCCTTCTACTGTATTTTTCATCCAAGCTCCCTACATTAAGTCCTACAGGCCAGTCGTCAGCCCGAGCCATACAGAAAGAAGATGACTTGCCAGAAGTCACTCAGTTAGTCAGTGGCAAAATCAGGAATAAAACCCAGGAGTCCTGATTCTGGTCTTTTTTTCTATCTCCTCCAGAAAACAACACCACAACAGAGCTCAGCCGGCGACTTGGCATGTCTATGAACAGAACTAAGCCTCTGGAAATGGCTTGCAACAGCCAGCAAACACCTGCTTTAGAGAAGCCCGAAACCATGGAAATAGACGTCTCGCCTGCTCTTTCCAAGATATACACCACCTATAATCTCCGCTGTGCTCAGGGAATGAGTTGTGTATTGAGGGCTGCATTTTCCAAAGGGCAGCCTCTCTGCTGCAGCTGCGAAAGGATGGCAGGACCTGTGGTGGAGGCCCTCCATGAGGATGCAAGGGAGGGGCTGCACTCCCCGTTTTTGCCATGACCTTAAGCAAATCACTTGGGGGCCAGACTATGACAAGCAAACCACTGAGCTTTCTGCTGTCAGAATAGGAGGGAACGAGGCCAGCAGGAAAGTGCAGCACCGCTATATCCTTGGATGGGGGGTCTCATTGCATCCAGGTGTCCCCGGCTGTCTCTATCCAGTTGTTGTCGCTTGGCTTCCGCTTCAGGCGCTGTCTTTTGTTCTCTTTGTACAGCACCACGCACAAGGGGAGGAGGTCTTGGCCCATGACTCCTAATTCATTTTAATCTGACACACAAGTGAAGTGTGGGAATTACGTCCACAGACACAGGCCTTTCCCAACCAAGCTGTCCAAGAGCTCCTGTAATAGCTGGTCCCTCGGCAGCAGATCCCTTAGTTCATCAGTGACTCCAGCCCATTGGGGTGAAATCACACCCCCATGCCCTTTGGATTCTGGCGGCACGTTGCACAGCGTCTACAGCAGTTGCGTTGCTCTCTGTACTTGCACTAGTTCTCCCCAGGCCAGCACGGGTCTGTGTACATGAACGGGGACCCATGCCCCCCTCGCTCCTAGTGTAGACAGAGCCTGAATTAACTCGTGGAAGTGCCATGGTTTGGGTTATGTAAAGCTAGCTTGGGGCAAAGGCAGCGTGGCCAGGGCGTAGAGCGACAGCGTAGGATGAAGGGTCGTGGGTTTTGTCTCCTGTTTATCACAGTCCTGCTGTGTGCGCTTGGGGAAGCTGCTTACCCACTTGCCTCAGCTTCCCCTCCCCTTATTTGTCCCAATCGAAGACTACGTTTTCTAACCAAACGCAAGGCACTTGCCCTTGGGAGGGTGTGAGGGGGGACAGACTTTCAAACGAATCCAGCACAGTGAGGGTTGAGCCCTCTGGAAATCCGGCCCCTCGAGCGTGACCTCCCCAGGGCAGGGACAGTCTCTCCCCACACGTCTGTGCAGCACCGGGCACAATGGGGCCCTGATATTGGTACAGGCCTTTAGGTGGCACTATAATAAGATCACAGGGAACACCCCTGCCTGGGGTGAGACGAGCTGCTTCCTATAGGACCGCCTGGGCAGGGAAGGGCCACATTCCTCTTTCATTTTCCCTTTGAGCGATTCTTTATTGCAAACGGTTGGTCTTTTGACAACCAGGAGGCCAAAAGCGAACGGAAAGACGTGCAGTATAGATGGAAGGCACTCCCAGGGAGTCGTCTGCCTAGATGCCTGGAAATGGATCCAGCTGCATCAGTGTTCAAAAGGACCAAAGAAGCTGTAGCATAAACACTACCTCTTGGAGCGCGGCAGTCTGTTAGCTGTAGGAAAAAACAAGACAAAAGCTACCACAGCAGCTTCAACTGGAGGTCTCTAAAATCACCTGTCCCTCTGCCCCTGGGGTGCAAAGTCACTCTCCTCTGGAGCATGAAACCGTGAGAGTCTCTGCATCCAGATCGAAATAGGAGGGAGAGAGGAGGTTGGCACTGAGAGGCAAGAGCAGGGCACCGGGTTTGGGAACGCATGATGCCATGGTTGGAACTGAGTGGCAATCTGGTCGCCGGGCTTGGTGTGGAGGTGGTTGGGTGGTGTTTAGCGGCCCGTGTCACACAGGAGGTCTGACTGGATCATCTAAGGGTCCCTTCTGGCCTTGAACTCTATGGCATTGGCAGAGACTGTGTGGGAAGATGGGGCTGGGATAGCAAAAATGGAGCAGCTGCAGCCCAGGGTGCAGTGCCCACATCCGGCATAGGGGTTGATGCACGGCAGGATTGCAACGCAGGTAAGGTTCAAGTCCAGCCCTGCGGAGCCTTCCCTCTCATGAGCAGCAAATTCAGCATCTCACAAGACTAAAATACTGGGAGGCAATAAACTCGTCCTTCTGTGTATAATCTTCCAAAGGCCATGGGAGCTGGGCTCCCTATGTGCCCTGAATATAGCAAATAAGTCACTCAGGACAGAGCTGATCTCTTAGGCTGTGTTTGTACAGCACCCAGCGCAGTGGGAGTCCATTGTGGTTGGGGCTTCCAGGGGGCTGATTCTGTTCTCAGTTCCACCAGCGTAAATCTGGAGTCACCCAACTGGAGCCAATGGAATTCTTTTGGTTTTACACCAGGCTCCTGAGCCCAGAATCCAGCTGTAAGTGCCCGGAAGCCAAGGGAGCACTGCTGAGTCCAGGATCCGGCCCTATCCCTGCATCGACGTGCAAATCCTCGTCACGCAAAATCTATTTCCACCTCAAATCACCACTTGTCGACCCATCAGCGAATAACGCCAGTGGCTTTGCCTAGGCCAGCCACTTTGTTCCTAGCCGAGCCCTCGGCCGCTATACGCATTCAACATACGAGGCAAATTCAAACTCAGGATTGAGGCAATTCTTATTTCAAGCATGAAACTGGCACCGCAGGCTGCAGGAAGCTGTGCCTTTGTGCAGCGCCAACAAGCTCCAGGCTCCTTTGGCCTTCTGTTTGCACAGGAAGTACTGGCTGCTGTCCTGACTGATCTTTTCTCTCTCCACTAACCACCATCAGAACAGTTTGTTTCCCCCCCGGCAGGTATAAAACGCCATTGGAGCTGGGCTCATCAAACAAGGGGAACTGACAATCCAACGGGCCGCAGAATAATTGTGCTTGCAAGATAATTTGTGTGCCCACTGTGTCTGTGTAATTGTGTACATGGAAGGGACTATGGGGGAATGCTAGACCATGGACAAGAGACAGTATCTGGGTGAGCGTGCAGGCACGTGGCTCTGTGTGTAAGAGCAAAGAGAGACTGGTTTGGGTGTATGACTGTGTAACAGCGGCTGTGTGTGAGACAGTGTGTATGTGGGAGGCTGTGTGTGTGTAAAAACGGTGTGCGTGGAACAGTGTTCTTTTGTGTGTGCTACTGCGTGCAGGTCTGTGAGAGCATGATTGTTCAAAGACGTGTGTATGTGTAAGTGATATTCACAGATTCCAAGGCAGAAGGAACGATTGAGATCATGTAGTGTGATCTCCTGTGGACGCTGGCTGGAGAACATCCCCTCAATGAGTCCTGGGTCAGATCTTTGAGAAAAGCCTCCAAACTTGATTTTAAATTGGACAGTGATGGAGAATCCACCACAAACCTGGATAAATGATTCCCATAGTTAATTATGCTCACATAAACATGTGCATCTTATTTCCAGTCTGAATTTGTCTAGCTCAGGGGTCGGCAAACCGCGGCTCCCAAGCCGCATGCGGCTCTTCAGCCACGGCTATGCGGCTCTTCAGCCGCGGCGAGCTGCGTCCCCGGACCCGTACGCAGCTCTTCAGCCTTGTTGAGCCGCGTCTCCGGACCCTTACGCGGCTCTTCAGCCGCGGCCCCTCTAGTGACTAGGGGAGCAGATCAAAAATTCTTCCCCCAGTGTGAGACCCCACTGTGCAGCTCCGCCGCCGAAATTGACCAGACGACTCAATTTCACGGCGGAGACTGGTCTGAAGTGTTGGCTGCTGGGGTGCAGTGTGTTCGGTGCACAGTGCTCCATTTATCCGATCCTAGCCCGGCCCCTCTGTCAAATTTTAGAACGCACTGTGGCGCATTGTGGCCCCGGGGGTCAAAAAGTTTGCCCACCCCTAGTCTAGCTTCAACTTCCAGCCATCGTGTAAGACCTTTCTCGGTTAGACTGAAGAGGCCATTATTAAATATTGGTTCTCTGTGCAGGTACTTATAGACTGTGATCAAGTCACCCCTCAACCTTCTTTTTGTTAAGCTAAATAGATTGAGCTCCTTGCATCTATCACCATAAGGCAGGTTTTCTAAGCCTTTAATCTTTCTCGTAGCACTTCTTTCAGCCTTCTCAGATTTTCCAACATCCTTCTTGAACTGGAGACAGAACGGCACTCTGGATTCCACATCTTCCTTAATGATCTGGAAGAGGGGGTAGATTGCACCCTCAGCAAGTCTGCAGATGACACTAAGTTAGAGGGAGTGGTAGATACACTGGAAGGGAGGGATAGGATACAGAAGAACCTAAACAAATTGCAGGATTGGACCAAAAGAAATCTGATGAGGTTCAACAAGGACAAGGGCAAAGTCCTTAACTTAGGACAGAAGAATCCTATGCACAGCTACAGACTGGGGACCGACGAGCTAGGCAGCAGTTCTTCAGAAAAGGCCCTGGGGGTTACAGTGGACAAGAAGCTGGATATGAGTCAGCAGTGTGCCCTGGTTGCCAAGAAGGCTAATGGTATATTGGGCTGCATTAGTAGGAGTATTGCCAGATCGCAGGAAGTGATTGTTCCCCTCTATTTGGCATTGGGGAGGCCACATTTGGAGTACTGTGTCCAGTTTTGGGCCCCCTACTACAAAAAGGATGTGGACAAGTTGGAGAGAGTCCAGCAGAGGGCAACAAAAATGATGAGGGGGCTGGAGCACAAGACTTATGAGGAGAGGCTGAAAGAACTAGGCTGTTCAGTCTGCAGAAGAGAAGAATGAGGGGGATTTCATAGCAGCCTTTAACTACCTGAAAGGGGGTTCCAGGGAGGATGGAGCTAGGCTGTTCTCAGTGTTGGCAGATGACAGAACAAGGAGCAACCATCTCAAGTTGCAGTGGGGAAGGTCTAGGCTGTACATTAGGAAAAAGTTTTTCCCTAGGAGGGTGGTGAAGCATTGGAATGGGCTATCTAGAGAGGTGGTGGCATCTCCATCTTTAGAGGTTTTTAAGCTGCAGCTTGACAAAACCCTGGCCGGGATGATTTAGCTGAGGATAGTCCTGCTTTGAGCAGGGGGTTGGACTAGACACCTCCTGAGGTCCCTTCCAAATCTAATATTCTATGATTCCATGATTCCAGCCGCGGTCACACCACTGCCAAACCAAAGGTAAAATGACCTCTCCACTCCTGCTCTAGATACCCATTTATGTAAGAATGTGTGTGTGCTGTGTGTGTTTTGAGACTGGATTCCCGAGTGGGTGAACCATGTACAATCACAGTAGGTGTGTCACAACGGAGTCATGTGATGGCGTGGGTGTATGAGCGAGAGTGTGTGTAAGTGTCAGACCGTTTTTGTGTGACAGTGTGTTTTTGTGCAGTGTGTGTTGGCCTAGTGTGTGTGTTCCTGGATGGCTAACCCTAGCAACAAGGTCTAAAATTAGCTCCATGGGGCTCTGCCTCATCTGCCCGTGACAAGGCGAAAGCATAAAAACACTGAAGCGACATGGGGATGTCTTGTCTCATGTCTGAGCGCAAAACTGTTCTCTAACAGCATGCTGTTAACTGCCATGTAACGCTCGAGCGCCAGCCTCATTTAAAAACCTCTTTAAAAAAAAGAAACGGCAGCTGGAAAGCTTTGCCCACTGAAGAGGAAGTGTCTAATCCAGTGGTTACAATCATAGAATCATAGAATATTAGAGTTGGAAGGAACCTCAGGAGGTATCTAGTCCAACCCCCTGCTCAAAGCAGGGCCAGTCTCAGCTAAATCATCCCAGCCAGGGTTTTGTTAAGCCGCAGGTTTAAAACCTCTAAAGATGGAGATTCTACCCCCTCCCTAGGTAACCCATTCCAGTGCTTCACCACCCGCCTAGGGAAAAACTTTTTCTTAATGTCCAACCTAGACCTCCCCACTGCAACTTGAGACCATTGCTCCTTGTTCTGTCATCTGCCACCACTGAGAACAGCCTAGCTCCATCCTCCCTGAAACCCCCTTTCAGGTAGTTAAAGGCTGCTATCAAATCCCCCCTCATTCTTCTCTTGGGCAGACTAAACAGGCCTAGTTCCCTCAGCCTCTCCTCATAAGTCTTGTGCTCCATCCCCCTCATCATTTTTGTTGCCCTCCGCTGGACTCTCTCCAACTTGTCCACATCCTTTTTGTAGTGGGGGGCCCAAAACTGGACACAATACTCCAAATGCGGCCTCACCAATGCCGAATAGAGGAGAACAATCACTTCCCTCGGTCTGCTGGCAATGCTCTTACTAATGCAGCCCAATATGCCATTAGCCTTCTTGGCAACCAGGGCACACTGCTGAGTCCTGTCCAGCTTCTTATTCACCGTAACCCCCAGATCCTTTTCTGCAGAACTGCTGCCCAGCTCATCGGTCCCCAGTCTGTAGCTCTAGCTGTAGTCTGTTCCCAACCTTTTTGGCTCGAGGGCCACAGATACCATTTTTACAACCCTGAAAGGCCGCTGGTCTCCGGCAGCAGCCGCCCTACTCTCCCACTCCCACTGCAGCCAGATGGAAGAAGTTTCTTGCACTGTAGCCCCGTGTGCTCCACCTGTGTCCCTGGGCAGTGGCTCCCTTCTGCCACCAGGGGACTGGAGATCAGCACTCCCCTTCCTCTGGCTCCAGCAGGGACCCAAGCATCTAGGATCCCAGTCATAGCACTTTGCCGTGCAAGGTCCCTGCTACAGCCAGGGGTGGGAAACACTAATCTCCTTTCTTCTTGGCTGCAGCAAGGAGACTGCACGGATCTTGTAAACCCGCGTCAACACTCCACCTGGGTCCTTAGGCAGCAGCTCCTTTCTGCAGCCAGCGGAGGGGAGTGGCGGGCCGCTTTGAAAGACCCCATGGGCCACATTTGGCCCCTGGGCCACAGATTGGGAACCCCTGATCTAATCCTAGCACTGAGCATTTCCAACGCCCGTGTCTCAGCCTTGTCAAGCCGCAGATGCTGGAGCTCTTTGGGCTGTGGGAAAACTGATTTACAGCAACTCCCGTTGAGCACTGAATAGAAAGCCCCTCCTTCTCTAAGCCTGTTTCAGGGCCAGGAGGCAAATCTACTATTGACCGGTCTGTGATTTTATTGGCTTCCAGTGTCCCTAGTGCTGGCCTGCTGCCCCGACCCAGTGCAGTAATGACACAAACAAAACAGAGCCAAGTAAAAGCTGCAGCTAGAGTGATCTATCAATGAGTAACATCTTCCACTGAGGTTTTCAAATGGTCAAGGCTCCCAGGGCTGGTGGCAGGGAACCCAGTGAACTATGCAGGCTGCAGCGCTGCAATGGAGAGGTAAAGGGCCACGTTATGCAGGAGGGCAGAGTGAGCCCCAGGCATGGATGGGGCTTTTTGATCTGCTCCTTCAATTCTGCCGGTTTCTAGGCATTGTGAGAGGGTCAGGACTCACTGGGAAGAAGGAGCTGGCTACGGAAGATATGCGGAGATTAGCAAACGTTGACAAGAGGCTGATTGCTGGAGGAAGGGCAGCTGTAACCTGCTTGGCGAACGCAGGGGAGAGAATACAAGGAAGCCACCAATGCAGTCTATTGCCTGTGTGTCATAGACACTAGACTGCCAATACAAGACACTCAGCAACACCAGTCACACTTTAAGGAGGCTCCTTTCTCCCTCACACGGGGATCTCGCTAGGCCAGGACCCCGTTAGTGGAGTGTCTGAGCACCTGACAATCTCTAATGCGTTTCTCCTCTCAATGTCCCTGTGAGGCAGGGCAAGGGCTATTATCTCCATTGTACAGATGGGGAAGCTGAGATCTTTCAATGGCCAGGTTCGTGCCCTGCCCACGGGACTGTCCTTCTCCATAAATTCAGGGCTACTCAGAGGAGGTTTAGCAGAAGCTGAAACCCCATGAGCCCAATTCAGCCCTGCCCTTTGGACTTGGGATCCTTTCACCCCCATTTGGCACCAGCGTACGTATCTTCCCAAGGCCCAGGGCGAAGGAAAACCAGGCCCCACATCTCTGTCCTCTCTCCCCGAGATGGGCCAGCCCCTAGGGCCCTCCCCTGTCCTGTGTGCGTGTCTTCGCTGACAGCATGTAGCACGACTACCCCAGAGAGCACAGGCATGGGGAATAGCACAGAAGAATTAGATCCACATGGGTGAGACTCTGTGGCCCAGACTTCCTTGCAGGACTAGCCCCTGAGCTCCGAGTCCATCGTCACCACAGGCACTCCGGGCCTCATCGCCAGGGACGTCAGGAAGAAGGTTTCTGACCTGCCTCACCTGCCTGGTGCACCAAGAGGGGAACTCAGTCTCCACAGTCTGTTCAACCCCTGGCCCCTCTGCTGGGATGGCCAGCACAGGGTCACTGCATGCTAGCGGGATGGTTTTCAAGATGCTGACACTTGTCTATTAGGAACTAGACTGAGAACCCAGCAACTCATTTCATATAGACAACCCACCAGCCCTCAGTCGGTAAGAGCTTTCAGTTCCTGCTGAAAACGTAGCTGGTCAAAATGGGTGACCAGTATAGTATAGTGCCTTGCGCCCAGTATGAATTGGTGAGCTGGCATGAGGACCCTGGCTGTTATGAATTGGTGCCCCAGGCGTCTGAGGAGTTGTTAAACACAAGTCATTCTTGGCATTTCCAGATCACCTTCACTCCAGTTGTTTCAACCATCAGTTAATTCAGCTTCACAACCCCCCTGTGAGATAACGTCAGTCTCTCCATTTCTCAGATGGGGAAATTGAGGCACAGAGCAGAACAGTGACTTGCCAAAGGCCACCCAGTGAGTCAGCCGTAGCACTGGGCAGTCCCACCTCTGTGTTTTTGCCCTGACCACTAGCCAGCAAGCCTTCCCGTGCTTTTAACAACTTCCTAGAAGAGAATGGCCCACCCTTACACAGGGCCTACCAGCTGGAATCCTCCAAAGTGCTTCAGAAAGATAAACACTTCACCTCTGGCTCAACTGCAGCTGTTTAACACCCAACCCCACAGTTTAGGGCCTAAAGAACGAGCAGTGCACATCACAGAATCTATTCTCCAATGAGCTGGTGTAGCCCACATGCTTGCATTGTGGCACTTACTGGTGTCTGGGAAGGGAAAGAACAGCGGGGAAGGTGCATAGGTCTTGTTTCGGGTCTCGGCCTGCAGGTTTGCCAGAGCCCGGCATGGTTACTCCCCGGGAGGCTGGGGTAGAATGAACCGGAAGCGGCTGTGGCATGCACTGGGTGTGTTAATTCGCTGCTTGCAGCTACGCGGGTGATATCCATTGTGGGCAAGCAGCCTGGCTTGACAGGCCCAGAGTCACTCTGAGAGTAGAACCGATGGGAAGGCCAGAGGTCTTTACAAATAAGGGGAGTCAGAGCGGAGTCAGGCCGCAATGGAGACCTCTGTGGAGCAGCGCAAGGACAAGACGGTCCTGCTGTGTGGACTGCATTCCCGGCACTTGGCCGGTTGCTTAGGTTCAGGCTGCAGCCCACCGCACCCCGCCGGGGAAAGAGAGGACTAGAATTGCTGCAGGCTGGGCACATAGCAGACTGTCATTCCAGAGACTCAAAGGGCGTTTGAAGAGACCCGGGGACACTGCCCTGGCTTCAAGCTGCTGACCTGCCCTCCAGGGGTTGGACACCATCACACAGAGTGAGCAGGGTGAGTCCTCGCAGAGACTATGGACGGGGGCACCGGCGTGATTACATCTGGAAATGCCCTTGTGATAGTCACAATATTTACATTTGCACCCCCACCGCCTTGACAGCGCCGTCTTCACCAGAGTGGGGGTTAGCAACATCCACAGCAGTGTCGAGGGCTGTAAGCCACCTGTTCTGCATTCACCGCGATTTAGTAAATGTTTTGTTTAGGAGAGTTTTGTGTCCAGAAAAGACTAAGCTCTGGCCCGTCCCAAAGCAGAGGTGCAGGACAGGTTGCTGAAGTACAGGCAGGGGAAAGAAATGCAGTACTTGACATTTGCCTACTGCCGTCCCTAAATCTGGTAACTAGCCCCTGGGCAGGGGCCCCACACTGCATTTAGAACTTGTATAAGTGGATGCAACTCTCCTGGCTTTGCCTGGTCTGAATTCGGTCCAGGTGTTCGTTAAGGTGGGGCCATCTAGCTCCCTGGGCTGTGGTAGGGTTAATCCTTAAACCACCCCTGGTCAATGGCTGCCTAATGTCGACCACGGGTCTCCATCACACATGGCAGAGCTTTCCATTCCTTGGGCACTTTTAGAGAGCCAGAGATCTGGTATTAAACTGGCTCAGGCATACACCTGCCTTCTGCTGGGTGAATCAGAACTGCTCGCCTGTGTGTCATAAGCCCCATACTGCTAATAATCAAGGGTGATTCTCCAGCTCAAGTGATGGGAGCCTATGGCTTTCGGAGCAGGAAGATCTGAGCTTTGTGGCCACGGTGACTTGACACTGTCAATCAGGTAACAGGGCAAAGGTGACAGGAATGGCTGTCCCTAGTCCCAGCTGATCTCCTGGATTTCAGCCATGGCTGTGAAGGCTCTGCACCTCCAAAAGTCAGACCCAGCATGACTGAGACTTCAAGGAGAATGTCTGTTCCTGTCTGATATACAATTTAAACTGGAACTGGACTCGGTGCTCCTAAAAAAACAAACAAAAACAAAAAACCAGGTGAGGGTCACGTGGCCTTGGCTGTAGGGTTGTTTCAGAATGTACACTGCAGATCATTGATGCTAGAAAATAGAAATCACCAGGATGGACCAGACCTGGGTTCATCTGGTACAAAACCCTGTCTCTGACAGCGATCAACACGAGAGGTGTCTGAGGGAGGCGTAAGACTGCAGTGGCAGATACGGGATAATCTTCCCTTCATTGGTCTCCTCCTGGTCTCCAATGTTTGGCTGAAGCAGGAGATTTTTATATCCCTTTCAAAATCAGATAGCCGTAACTATTAAACACTGCATATTCTTGATTGCTGTACAAGCGCTCCATCTCTCTTGGCCTCTTGCTAATCTTGGCCTCGATTACTTCTTGTGGCAGTGAGTTCCATAGTCCAGTTAGACTTGACGTGAGAAAGAATTCCCTTTTATCACACTTGATTTTTCTGCCTTTTTAATTTCATTGGATGCCATCTTGTGTTCTGAGGCACAAGAACAGGAATTGCTGATTTCCTTCCTCCAAACCATTTGTTGTGTTACAGGCACTCATCAAGTCCCCTCCTCTTCTTTTCTGTAAAATAACATTCCCAGTGTAAGCCTTTTCAATCTCTCTTCTTGGGTGAGTTTTTCAGGTCTTGGATCATTCTTCTCACCCTTCGCTCAACCCCCTTGAGTTCTGCAATTTCCTTTTTGTGGAGGGATGACCAGTACCGGCATCAATATCCAGATGAGGCCACATCACCGATTTATAGAAGAGACCTTAGACTATTTCTGGCCTCCTTTTCTATCCCAGTCCTAATGCACCCTAACATCTTGTTTGCTTTCCTGACTGCAGCAGCACGCTGAGCAGAGATTCACTGCTCTGTCTGCAATGACCCTTAGGTCCCTTTCTTGTGTTGTTCCAGTTAGTTTAGAACCCCTTGGGTGTAGGAGTAGTTTTCCCCTCCTGTGGGCATTACTCTGAATTTATTGCCATTGAATTTCCTTGGCCAGGCTGCCTGTTCACCTTCGCTTGTTTAGGTCTTGCTGAAGTTCCTCGCTGGATTTGACCAGCCTAAATAACTTTGTCATCTGCAAATTTTACTACCTCCTTGTTCATGCTTCCTTCGAGAGGGTTGATCGAATATATTAGATAACACAGGACCCAGTGTTTTTTTAAAAAAAACAAAAAAACCTTGAGGCCTGGCTACTGCCTTTTTGCCATGATGAAAATGGCCAATTTAATCCTAGTCTTTGTGCTCTGCCTCCTAGCCAGTTTTGACCAATGACACCACTTCATCTCTTTAGCAGCCCCTTGTGCACGACCTTGTAAAAGGTTTTATTTTTTTCCCAGAAACTTAGATAAATGGTGAGTGCCTGGGCTCTGCTGGCAACTTTCTCATTTTGACCCTGAGAGTTTGGCGTTGCTGTCGGATGCGCTGATTTATTTAGCTGGCTCAGTTTGATAAACACAAAGGTTGGGACATTATTACAGAGGGAAACCTGCAAAGCCATGATCAGAGCACAAAATGAGCAACCGTGAACATACATAGCATTAGTCTGATGGATAGAAGGGTCATTTGTTGCACTTCAACGCAATCCTCGCTGTGCACATTAAACAGTTGCCTCCCCAGCTCCTTTAAAAACCACAGCTAGAAGCAAAAAGTGTGATGGTGGAACAGAAGACCAGAGGCTATGGGGTGAGGGTGGAGGAAGACCTTGTGTCCAAAAGGACACCTCCAGTAGTGGGCCCATCCATCCCAAATTGGATAGGACGGTCCCAAAATGCAGTGTTCGAGTCCTGCTCCCAGGCTGAACGACTCTGGAACATTCCCTGCAGATGTGCTCCACATCTGCCTGCCTGGGGCTCCGCGGTGGATCCAACTTCTTCCTGGGGTGTGTGGGGGAGTGAAGGCGGTATAAGGCCCACCTCACCATGAGACCCTGGCCCTGCTGGAGCTGGACTGGAGCCGGGCCATGGAAAGAGCCGCTGAGGGAGCCTGGATTGCTGTGGGGAGCCGTGGACCCTCCATCTGCCCTGGGTTGTGGGCTTCAGGGGCAAGAACATGGATCAGGGGCTGCGCTCCGACACCCTGACCCCACACCCAGGAGAAAGAGGAGGAGGAGGAGCAGCAGCAGCAGAGGACGGGGTCAGGGCCACCAAGTGGCTGCCCCAGATTGCTGGCTAGGCTGGTCCCTGGGAAGGGGGACGCTGGGCAGGACTCCTGCGTGCCTTTTGGCCACCTTGCCTCCCATCCTGTTTCTCCACAAAGGGGCCCAGCATTAATCGGTGGCCTCCCTGTCCCCCAGCCGCACCTGCGGCCGGCCTGCTGGATCCAATTCCAGATGTGGGAGAGCGACCATGCCAGGGCTCTCCACCTCTGCTCCCTGCCACTCAGAGCAGCCCGCCCCCACGCCCCAGCCCGGGGTTATTCTCCTGCATATCGGATGGCAGGGAAGGGAAGCAGGCCTCCCCATTGCCCAGCAGTGTCCCGGTGGCAGGTGAGCATCTTGCAGGACTGCAGAAAAATTCTCAGTTCTTTCCCACCAAATCCTGCCCCCCCCTGGAGCACGCCCCCCTCTCCTTTCATTCCCTGGGGGGGATCTGAAGCGAGCAGCTCCTTGGCGCTGATTAGCTTGTTGATTCCCAGCTGCTTAATCACCAGCCTCCCTGCCAATGACATGTGATGTGTGACTGCAGGAAAGCCAGGTGTGGGGGCACCTGCGACAGGCGCTGATTTAACCGTGGCCGTGAGGGCTGCAGCTGAGGAACAGCTGCCGTGTCTCCCTGCTTCTCTGAGCAGCAGGGACCGGCCTGCTGCTTCCAGCTCAGTGCAGCACATAGCCTCATCCAAGAGGGGCGTGCCAGGCCAGAACGAGCACGTCGAGGGGCCGTTCAGAGCCCTCCGCCAGGCGCCCACGTCACCGATGGTGCTGGTTGTGCACGAGGCTCAGGATAGCCCGGGCGCCCCACCTGCCGTTACACCATTCACTTGCTGAGCCCAGCCGCCCTCCTTGGTGCAGCCATGTGGCTGCCAGGCAGGGTCAGATCTCTGCATGGCCGTCACACTGGCTGAGAGCGGGCGAGCATGTCTCAGTCTAGTGGCCAGCCCCAGAGACCGTCCCAAACTGCTTCTGACTCTCACTACCAGTTATTCCCGTAACTCAGGCCCTGGGGGCTCGTGGGCTGGCGGAAAGTCCTGGGCGTGATCTCCTCCGAGGACTGGCACGTATAGGTCGTGCTGCCAGCGGGTGTGGATTATGCACTCCTCCCGGGCCAGAGAAGCTGGTCGCCCCGCTCAGGCCCCTGTGTTGTATCCCGGGGCGCAGGGAGGGAGTGATTGTAAGCCTCCAGGACTGACCTGGGGACCTCTGGAGATTAACGCAAGCTTCTCCTGCTAGAGCGAACAGACCCATTTCCGTGAGCCGAGGCTGCAGCAGGCGCGTCTCTTTCTGCATGTGGCTCAGGAGAGGGGGCGGAATGGGTCTGGGCTACATGCGCATGCAGCTGGGTGACTGTCCATGGGCGGGCCAGTGCAGTTGGCTGCACTAGCACGTGGCAAACGGGTGCAGACGCAGGAATTCATGCGGCTCTCAGGCAGGGACTGTAAAATGCCACCCAGTCTCTATGCACCAGTTAGTCTCTGTCTCCTCGCTTGAGTCTTCCCCCAGCAGGGGCCATTAGTGCTGAGTTGCGCTGGTAAGTGGCATGATGTGAACAGCTGCTTCACGGGGATCTGAAGTGAGACCTGCCAGACGTATCGCCCTCGGGCCGTCGAGCTGCTCTTGGCTGGGATTCGCTCTCCACTGACATTCGAATCAGATCCGAGCACCTGCAGCTTTGGGTGGGGGGCTGGTTCCATTCCAGACCCAAAGGTTGTGACGCAGCCCTTTGCTGCTGCTGCATTGGCAAAGCATCCACCTGCCTGTCTCCGTCTGCCTGCTGCACTGGAGACCTTGGGGCCCAGGTGCAGTGTAACGCACAGCTGAGACCCACTTGGCAAGGTTCTTACCAGCCCAGTGGAGGAGAGGATCCTTTTCAGCTCAGCTGGTGAAATGCTGCCTACAGGGCCTCCTGGTACCAGCTTGCATCTTGGCTGTGGCAAGGCATAGGACAGGGTCTGCTCCCCGGCCACCTCCCCCCCCCCCCCATTTCATGCCTTCAGAGCTCCACACAATGTAGGAAGGTGGGTTTTGGACAGGCACGTTCCCAGCACAGTTGCTCTGGCTGCTAAATGGGAAGACGGCTGGTTTGTGCCTGAGGCCCAGCTTGGGATGGCAGGACAGCGGGATTCTTGTTCCAGTTCTGCCCAAACACACATCGACCGTAAGCAAGGAATTTGAATGTCTCCGATTTTTCATCGCTACCCTGCGGGGACGGGGCTCATCCACCCCGCCGCGGCGTTCCAATGCCTGGCCTGAAGGTTTCATGCTCCACGGTGCCCGTCCTTTTCCCCTCGCCGACTCACGGGTCTGCTCTCGTGCCATGGGCTCACTGGCTGGGAAGAGACAGAGCTGCTGCTAACATCAAGGTCACTACACACAGAACCGTCTGTCGCCCTGGCATCTTTATTCCTGTAGCACTGGTTTAAACCCTGTTAACTTCCATTTAGTCCATCTCTCTCATCCAAGGCAAGACTGGTCCCTGGGATGTATTCTGCAGGCTTCGATCAGGTTTAATACATCCCAGGAGATGGGGTTCCCACCCCTTCCCTTGAGAGGCAATTCCATCTCATTGCCAGGAACCTTTTTCCCCGATATTCAGCCTATATTCTCCTTGGCTGAATTTTCTCCCGCTGCTTCCAGTTCCACCCCTCGGTTGTGCTCACCTGCCCTGCTGCTTACACCCTCCAGGAACTAGCAGGCTGTTATTTATGACCTTCCAGCCTCACTCAAGTTATTGCTTTGCCCAACAATTGAGTTGATTTACCGTCCCCTCCCAATCCATCTCCCCAGCCCCCCTTAATCACTGTTTGCTGCTGTTCTCTGAACTGCTTCCAAGTGCGCAATATTTTTCTTGTATTTAGGTGCCCACAAACGAGTGCAGGATCCCAGATGCAGGCTCTCGAGCGCCCTAGAGAGATGGGAGAACTCAGAGGCTTTCAAAGCTGCAAGTCTGTGAATGCTCTAGGCGTCCGTCAGCTGGCCAGGGAGAGACGTTCACTGTCTTTTGAACTCTTGATCTGCAGCATGAGGACAGGTCTCCTCTGAGTTGTGACTGAGTGTCACCAAACGTGCCCCCTAATCCCTGCTCCATGTGAGAAGTAAAGCACACGGAAACTTAGGCACTCTTCCAGGGCAAGCTGAATGAGAGAAGGGCACAAGGGAGCAAAGAATAGAGTGAATTCAATTAAGAATGGGCCAGGGTCCACCTCTGTGGGGTTCTTGCTAATAGTGTAGCCACGTCTGGCTTCCTCCCTCTGACCCATTCAGGTTCTAACCTGCCCCACATCGCTACAGTATCTGAGCCCCTCTCACCATGTGACGGCCATCCGTCCCACTGTGTCTGTACACAGCAACAGCAAGGCTAAAACCTGCATCCGCCACCCTTTCAGCTCCCGGAGAGTCGCTTTTGAATGGTGGCAGTGCAGGCCCAATGGCACAGAGCTGAGCAATTCCTCCTCTTCCCTGGAGAGGGCAGCAGTTCCCACTTGCTATTATTGGCTCATTGCAGTAGCTTGAAAATATTCCTCTGCCCTCTTTCACTTTTAGCCTGCTCACTGCCATCCCTAAAACCCCTTGCCTTCGGGAGGTGTCATCAAATATCCCTATAGGGGCAGGCTCTGATCTCATTTACACTCCTGTCCATGAGGAGTAGCTCCGAGAGGAGACCTTAATCTGCAGGATCGACAGCTGGGAAACGTTTGAGGCCTGCGTGCCCCTTCAGAGAGATCGATTGAAACGCTTTCAACAGTAAGGTCTCCCAGAAGCAAATACGCACACAGGGTGCTATCGGTGCAGAAAAGTCAGCCCATCGCTTTCGTAAAACAGCAGATAATTAAGCGTTTCAGGCAGCTCTGGCCAATTCTGCCCCTTTCTACAGTTGCTTGACTTAAGCTCCCAGAGAAGTGCAGTTTATTCTATGACTGGCTTGGGTGGGCACAGTAGTTTAGGGGCTGGGTTAAGGACAATTGTTTGCTTGTGAAATCCCTCAGCCAGGTAAATACTGTCATTGGCAGCTGTCATAGGCTAACTCCTGCCAGGATCCCCTGATGAATCGAAACATCTGTTCCACTGACCGCATCGAACTGATGCAGCCCAGTGAGCCCGTTTCCTTCTCACCACTTGGATTAATAACTTGTCCGCAGCAGAAAGTGAGGGCCCACCTGGCTGTTCTCTGGGGAGTTTCACGCAGACTGCCCCAAAAGAGAGCAAACCCCTCCCGCTTCTCTGGAGAGGGAATGAGAGAGGTGATCGCACCTCAGCCTGCAGTCTCCGTTGGGGAGCACAGACAAGGAGGGACTTTCACAGCAGGTGTGTTGCTCGGCGGGGTGGGATGGTGACAAACCAGGACACTCCTCGGAAGGGCTGCCTAGAGGATAAGAATCCTGGCAAGCGGGCCCTAAGAAACCAAAGAGATGTCTGAGACCCGGGGAAAGGAGCAGCTGGGGCCTCACAAGGATTTGCATTGAAATTTAGGCTCCCGGTTGTGGCCCACTTAGGGCCAGATTTTTAAAGGTAGTCAGGCTCCTGAGGAGGCAGTTAGATGCCTGTGGGCTTTTCCGAAGTGCCTGATTCCCATTGAAATCACCTGCTTAGGTTCCTCTGAAAATCCCCCAAGGTACCTCTCTGCATCTTTAAGTACCTCAACACCTTTGAAAACCTGGCTGCTGTAACGAAGCCCAGGTTTGCCTGTTCCACAGAGCTGCGCAGGACACTCAGAGGAATAAAAAAGTCTGGGTTGGATGAATGGACTATAAAATGGATGGAGAACTGGCTACAGCAAAGGGCTCAATGAGTAGTGATCAATGGCTCCATGTCTAGCTGGCAGCCGGTCACAAGTGTAGTGCCCCAGAGGTCGGTCCTGGGGCTGGTTTTGTTTAACATCTTCATTAATGATCTGCAGGATGGGGTAGTTTGCACCCTCAGCAAGTTTGCAGATGACACTAAGCTAGGGGGAGTGGTAGATACCCAGGAAGGGAGGATAGGATACAGAAGGACCTAAACAAATTGGAGGATTGGGCCAAAAGAAATCTGATGAGGTTCAACAAGGACAAGTGCAGAGTCCTGCACTTAGGACGGAAGAATCCCATGCACAGCTACAGACTGGGGGACCGACAGGCTAGGCAGCAGTTCTGCAGAAAAGGATCTGGGGGTTACAGTGGATAAGAAGCTGGACAGGACTCAGCAGGGTGCCCTGGTTGCCAGGGAGGCTAATGGCATATTGGGATACATTAGTAAGAGCATTGCTAGCAGATCATGGGAAGTGATTATTCCCCTCTATTTGGCACTGGTGAGGCCGCATTTGGAGTATTGTGTCCAGTTTTGTGTAGGCCCCCCACTACAAAAAGGATGTGGGCAAGTTGGAGAGAGTCCAGCGGAGGGCAACAAAAATGATGAGGGGGCTGGAGCACAAGACTTATGAGGAGAGGCTGAGGGAACTAGGCCTGTTTAGTCTGCAGAAGAGAAGAATGGGGGGGATTTGATAGCAGCCTTTAACTACTTGCAAGGGGGTTCCAGGGAGGATGGAGCTAGGCTGTTCTCAGTGGTGGCAGATGACAGAACAAGGAGCAATAGTCTCAAGTTGAAGTGGGGGAGGTCTAGGTTGGACATTAGGAAAAAGTTTTTCACAAAGTGGGTGGTGAAACACTGGAATGGGTTACCTAGGGAGGTGGTGGAATCTCCATCTTTATAGGTTTCTAAGCTGTGGCTTGACAAAACACTCGCTGGGATGTTTTAGCTGAGGTTAGTCCTGCTTTGAGCAGGGGGTTGAACTAGATACCTCCTGAGGTCCCTTCCAACTCTAATATTCTATGATTCGAGGAGAGAGAATGTTATGCAAAGCCAGTTGTTTTATTTCAATTTGGTTTTCTCTCTTTTTAATAACTCTTTCTTTGGTTTGGTGTTTAACATGATGTTGCAATTTGTAGGACTGTCGTTTGAATGATTTCCCACAGATGCTTTGGGACCACAGCCCAGAGGTAGAAATTCTTAGATTCCCAAGCCAGAAGGGACCATTGTGATTGTCTGATCTGACCTGCTGTTTGACACAAGCCAAAGAATTGCCTTAAATAATTCTTAGCACAGATCTGTTAGAAACACATCCAATCCTGAGTTAAAAATTGCCTCTGATGGAGAATCATAGAAGATGAGGCTTGGAAGGGACTTCAGGAGGTATCTAGTCCAACCACCTGCTCAAGGCAGGGCCAACCCCAACTAAATCCATCCCAGCCAGGGCTTTGTCAAGCTGGGTCTTAAAAACTTCTAAGGATGGAGATTCCACACTCTCCATAGGCAACCTGTTTCAGTGCTTCACCACGCTGCTAAGGAAAATGTTTCCCTAATATCCAACCTAGACCTCCATTAATGCAACTTGAGACCATGACCCTCAGTAAATTGTTGTAATGTTTAATTGCTTTCACTGATTAAAAAAAAAGACATCCTGTTTCCAGTCTGAATTTGTCTAGCTTCAACTTCCAGTATTTGGATCATGTTTCCCTTTATCTGCTAGACGGAAGAGCCAATTGTTAAATATTTGTAGATACTTAAAGATTGAGGCACTTATATTTAGAAAGAGGCACAAAACATAGTCTGAACCCAGAGGGGAGAGACCGTGAAGCCTGAGGGACAGAAGAGTAATTGAGACAGAGGACCTTTCTACTCCAGTGTCTGAAACAGTAGGAAGTGAAAGAGAACAATCAGGTTCATAAAAATCTGATCAGAAATCGACAAGGAAACACTGTCTCTTACTAGGGCTGGGCAGGAAAAGGTTTTCCTGTCCCATGAGATTTTTTTGAGATTTCAGAAATGTTTCTTGTCTGAGATAGGGACGCCAGGTTGAAATCTCAAACATTTCCACAAAGCAAAAAGTCTGAAAAATATTTCAGTGTCGGTCAATCAAAAATTTCAGGTTGATAATTTTGTTGTTTTTCTTTTCTATTTAAATCTTTTTCTCTTTAACCTGTTTTTGTTTACATAAAGTTAAATTTTGAAATGAAAAGTAATTTTGAACCAAAAACATTTTCATTTAGAAAATATCAAAACTGGACCTTTCTGTAAATGTTATGATCATTTAAGCTTTTAGTTCTTCCCAAGAGCAAAAGGTCGTATGCAGAGCTGTTGGAAATTTTCTGATGGAACATATTTTTCATCACTAAATGATGATTTGATGGAATCAAAACATTCCATGGGAACACACTGATTCTGTCAAAACTTTTAATGAGACAAGGTAGAAGAGGTAATATTTTTATTGGACCAACTTCTGTTGGTGAGAGAGACAAGCTTTCACGTTTACACAGAGCTCTTCTTCAAAAGCTTGTTCAGTAAAAGATATTACCTCATCCACCTTGTCTCTCTAATATCCAGGGCAAGAGCAACACTGTATACAAACTTTTAATATAAGCCAGGCAGGCTAGCTGGCCAGAGTAAATGCCTGCCTGTCTTTTATCCAAATAATCAACATTTTTCACGGGAGGGAAATTCGGTTTTCTGGCCAGCTGTAATTTCACAACATCCCACACCTTTGGCAATGACAGAATGGACTCCAGGCCTGTTTGTTCTGTCTTGTTTCCCAAATTGGTGCAAATAAAGCAGCTGAGAAAGTCGAGAATTGATTTTCCCAGGAGAATTGACTTGCGTATTTGAGGAACTCGACAAGGATGATTCTGATGTCAATTGTATCAATCATCGTCCAAAGTGTTTCATTTGTATTAGAGATGGGCTCCGATTCAAATGAAAACACTAACAGCTCCTCTTTTCTCCCAAAGTTGTGTGTGGCTGGGATCTGGAATTAGATGAGAACTTAGATTTCAACAGCTGGGCCCATCTTATCTGCATGGATATCTGAAAAGCAACTCAACCTGACATCAGTTTGAATGCAGACTCACACTTCTGAAGTGGGCTGGGTTTTTTTCCTTGCTAAAAATGTCCTCTTTTTTTCATTTTTATCAACATTTTCCTTCAAAATATTTCCAGTTCTCAGCAGAAAACTAAAAACAATTCCATTTTTAGCAGCTGAAACACTTGCCGATATTTCATGCATCAGCCGTGAATCTAATTCTGATGTACTCCACTGGAAGAAGTTATGAGAGGCCCTAGATTTAGCTGGCAGCAGTATGTTGATGACATTCATCTCTACATCTCCTGCTAATTAGCTGTGGGATAAAGGGCAGCTGGCTAAGCTGAGCCCAGGCAAGACAGGAGCAATGCTGCTTGGAAAAGGGAAATGCTTTGAGGAGTCGGCCAAGACACCATCTTCACTTCCATCGAAGGCTTGCAGCCTCCATTTGCCAAAGTGGCGTGAAGCTTCGGGATCCTGTCTGAGTTGTTACTGGGTCTGGATGATCAGGCAGCAGCAGTTTCCCCAAATGCTTTTACACCTCGCAGCTCACTAGGAAGATTCAAACCTTGTGCCTTGACAAAGCCATGACTGGGATGATTTTAGCTGAGGTTGGCCCTGCTTTGAGCAGGGGGTTGGACTAGATACCTCCTGAGGTCCCTTCCAACTCTGATACTCCCAACCAGGAGCTGATGTTTGACACCTCCATCCTGGGTTACTGGATCTCACTGCATCTGAAGCTGGTGCAGAATGTAGCTGCCTGCTTCCTCTAGGGCTCAGGACTCTGAGACCACATCAGCTGTGCAATCAAGTCCCTCCACCGGCTCTCAGCCGCTTCCGATGCCAGTTTAAGGTCTTGGTCCCAATTTTCAAAGCACTTAGTGGATCCAGCCCTAGCTGCGTAAAAGACTGAATTTCATCTATGAAGCGTCTCTGGGACAGTCCAATTCAGTATTGTTCTGGACGGAGGACGTAAGAGCGGGGTATAGTGCATGCACGATCGAGGTGATCTGGGTCCAGGACAGTTTTCCGGAGGTCAAACTACTCCGGAGTTTGGCCATCTTTAGGAACAAAGCCTTCCTCTTTGAAAGGGCCTTTCTGCCTTCAGTGAGACTCACAATTCAAACACCCTCTCTATTCCCAGCCCAAAAACCCTGTCCCAACCAAAGTTCTGACCTCATCCCGGGAGGAGCACCAAAGACCCCACGAAGTCCACTTGGGACTTTGCTATTGCTATTGATTTTATGTGGAAGGCGCTTAAATACTATAGTGATGGGTGGTGGAATAAAACTCTTAATATGGAAAGAACCCCTTTCTAACGCTAAGGATAGCTGAACACTCTGGAACAGGTTACCCAGAGGGGTGGTGGAATCCCCACCACTGGACGTTTTTAAGAGCAGTTTTGACAATCATCTGTTGGGGTAGCCTGCTAGCTATTCTCAACCCTGCCTCCGCATGGGAGAAGACTGAACCTCCCGAGCTCTCTTCCAGCCAAACTTTCCAAACTCCTATGGTTCAGCTGGGCTGAACTGTATATAAGCAGTAATGGAAATTCCTATTTGAGTATCTCAGCCTATCTCTATGCATTACACTTGGCTAATAAATGCTAATGACTAAACTTAGACCTCATTGGTTCAGGAGCCAGCATTACCCAAAAAACAATCAACGTTACCCAAAAAAGCCACAGCAGTGGGAATCCATTGTTTCATTTACTATAGAGCTATTTATTCATATTTAAACACTATTCATTGTCCTACTTTCTCCATCCTCCAAGGATTCTCCATCCTTAGAGGTTTTTAAGGTTCAGCTTGACAAAGCCCTGGAAGGGATGATTTAGTTGGGGTTGGCCCTGCTTTGAGCAGGCAATGGGACTAGATGACCACCTGCGGTCCCTTCCAACCCTCATCTTCTATGATTCTATTATCACTCTTTAACCGTCGCCCTTGATTTGCATTCCTTCACACTTACAGGCCTACAACAGCTCTGCATGTGAAAGGAAACAAGTGATCATATTAAAAGCATCCTGACTGGGTCACAACTTAGGTTAATAATTAAATCACATGGTGTTTTATTATCATGTGCTGCAAAGGGTTGCAGGAGACGCAGGCCTGGTCTACACTGCTGGGAAATTTGGCAGCAGTTGACAGGAGATACGCAGAGGAGCTTGCGTGTCTCCCATCAACTTCCTAAATTCTAAATAGAGCAACAACCCCACCATGCCACACTGACGGGAAATGCCATCCCATCGATTCAGCGTTCCTCTTTGTGTGGGGGTGGATTTATTCAGTCGACTTCCGGATCAACTGAGCAGATCTCAACTGCTGCTCAACCGATCCCAGCGAATCGATTTGGCAGTGCCCATGGTGCCACCCTCAGTGTGCACATACCCACTGTAAAGAGCCACTCGCAGTTCCCAAGCCTCGGTCTGAGCATCTCAGGTCTAAGTGGATACGAATAAATCTCTTTTGCTAATCAACTGCATTTCTTTAACCATTGGGACGGATTCCTGAACACTTACGAAATGCATTGTTTTGTCTTGGGATGCTATCCCCGACACTGGTGTAAATCCACACTGACTATTAATGTCAGGGGAGATGCACCTGCTTTACATCAGTAAACCCCAACTAAACCATCCCAGCCAGGGCTTTGTCAAGCCGAGCCTTACAAACCTCTACGGATGGAGATGCCACCAACTCCCTAGGTAACCCATTCCAGTGCTTCACCACCCTCCTAGGGAAAAACTTTTTCCTAATGTCCAACCTAGACCTTCCCCACTGCAACTTGAGACCGTTGCTCCTTGTTCTCTCATCTGCCACCACTGAGAACAGCCTAGCTCCATCCTCCCTGGAAACCCCTTTTCAGGTAGTTAAAGGCTGCTATCAAATCCCCCCTCACTCTTCTCTTCTGCAGACTAAATTAGCCTAGTTCCCTCAGCCTCTCCTCATAAATCATGTGCTTCAGCCCCCTCATCATTTCCATTGCTCTCTATTGGATCTTTACAATTTCTCCACATTCTTTCTGTAGTGGGGGGCCCAGAATTGGACACAATACTCCAAATGTAGCCTCACCAGTGCCGAATAGAGGGGAATAATCACTTCTCGCAATCTGCTGGCAATGTTCCTACTAAAGCAGCCCAATATGCCCTTAGGCTTCTTGGCAACCAGGGCACACTGCTGGCTCCTATCCAGCTTCTTATCCACTGTAACCCCCAGGTCCTTTTCTGCAGAACTGCTGCTTGGCTAGTCGGTCCCCAGCTATAGCAGAGCATGGGATTCTAAGTGAAGGACTCTGCATTTGTCCTTGTTGAATCTTATCTGATTTCTTTTGGTTCAATCCTCCAATTTGTCTAGGTCACTCTGCATCCTACCCCTACCTTCCAGCATATCTACCGCTCCCCCCAGCTTAGTGTCATCCACAAACTTGCTGAGGGTGCAATCCACCCCATCCTCCAGATCATTAATGAAAAAGTTGAACAAAACCGGCCCCAGCACCAACCTTTGGGGCACTCTGCTTGTTACCGGTGGCTAACTAGACTTTGAGCCATTGATGACTATCTGTTCTGCCCGATCATCTAGCCTGCTTTCTGTCCAACTTATAGTTCATTCATCCAACCCATACTCCTTTAACTTGCTGATAAGAATACTGTGGGAAACAATATCAACAGCTTTGCTAAATTCAAGGTATATCACATCCACCACTTTCCCCATATCCACAGAACCAGTTGTCTCATCATAGAAGGCAATCAGGTTGGTCAGACATGACTTGTCCTTGGTGAATCCATGCTGACTGTTCCTCATCACCTTCCTCTCTTCCAAGTGCCTCAGAATGGATTCCTTGAGGACCTTTTTCATGATTTTTCCAGGGACTGAGGTGAGGCTGACAGGTCTGTAATTCTCCAGATCCTCCTGCCTCCCTTCTTGGAAGATGGGCACTAGATTTGCCTTTTTCCAAATATCTGGGGCCTCCCCACTGCACCCTCCTCCTTGTGATTCCTCCTGATAGTCCACTTCTCCACTTTCTTCCAGGTCTAACTTTCCATCCACCAGCAAACCTAGTTTAAATCCTCCTCACTAGGTTAGCCAGCCTGTCTGCAAAGATGCTCTTCCCTCTCTTCATTCAGTGGATCCCATCTCTTCCTATGATCTTTTTGGAACAACATCCATGGTCAAAGAGTCCAAAGCAGTCCCTCCAACACCACCTGCATAACCAGGCATTTATTTCCACAGTTCGATGGTCCTTACCTGGGCCTTTTCCTTCAACGGGGAGGATGGATGCCAACCCAACTTGTGCCTTAACCTCCTTATCCTTCCTCCTGGAGCCATGTAGTCTGTAGTGATCCTCTCAAGGCCATTCTTGGCAGTGTCATTGATGCCCACATGGAGAAGTAGGAAGGGGGAGCGGTCCAAGGGCTTCATGAGTCTCGGCAGACTTTCCGTCACATCCTGAATTCCAGCTGCAGGCAAGCAGCACATTTCTCGAGTTTCCCGGTCTGGTTGTCAGATGGATGATTCTGTCCCCCTTAGGAGGGAGTCCCTGATCACCACCACCCGTCTCCTTCTCTTGGGAGTGGTGGTGGTGGAACCCCCCTCCCTAAGGCAATGCATCTCATGCCTTCTGATCGACGGGGTGTCCTTCAGAGCCCTTTCCGCTGATAACTCTTCCAAATCATTCTCCACAGTAGTACCTGTGTAGAGGCCCTGAAAATGGTTGCTTACCTCTATCTGGATTGGGGGTATATGAGTTCTCCTCTTCCTTCCTTTGGAGGTCACACGCTGCCAATTTTCTTCCCTGTTCTTCAGTCCCCCCTGCACTGCCCTCTATGATTCTTCAGCACACTCTGCCTGCAGTACCAAATCCTGACATCTCTCCAGAAAGTCTTCATTTTCTTGGATGCAAGGCAGGGTTGATGCTTGGGTCTGTAGCCCTTTAACTTCTTCCAGTATAGAATCATAGAATATTAGAGTAGGAAGAGACCTCAGGAGGTATCTAGTCCAACCCCCTGCTCAAAGCAGGACTATCCTCAGCTAAATCCTCCCAGCCAGGGCTTTCTCAAGCCTCAGCTAAAAACCTCTCAAAATGGAGATGCCACCACCTCCCTAGGTAACCCGTTCCAGTGCTTCACCACCCTCCTAGTGACAAACTTTTTCCTAATGTCCAACCTAGACCTCCCCCACTGCAACTTGAGACCGTTGCTCCTTGTTCTCTCATCTGCCACCACTGAAAACAGCCTAGCTCCATCCTCCCTGGAACCCCCTTTCAGGTTGTTAAAGGCTGCTATCAAATCCCCCCTCATTCTTCTCTTCTGCAGACTAAACAGGCCTAGTTCTTTCAGCCTCTCCTCATAAGTCTTGTGCTTCAGCCCCCTCATCATTTTTGTTGCCCTCCGCTGGACTCTCTCCAAATTGTCCACATCCTTTTTGTAATGGGGGGCCCAAAACTGGACACAATACTCCAAATGCAGCTTCAGCAATGCCAAATACAGGGGAATAATCACTTCCCGCGATCTGCTGGCAATGCTCTTACTAATGCAGCCCAATATGCCATTAGCCTTCTTGGCAACCAGGGCACACTGCTGACTCCTATCCAGCTTCTTATCCACTGTAACGCCCAGATCCTTTTCTGCAGAACTGATGCCTAGCTCGTCTGTCTCCAGTCTGTAGCTGTGCATGGGATTCTTCCGTCCTAAGTGCAGGACTCTGCACTTGCCCTTGTTGAACCTCATCAGATTTCTTTTGGCCCAATCCTCCAATTTGTTTAGGTCCTTCTGTATCCTATCCTCCCTTCCTGGGTATCTACCACTCCCCCTAGCTTAGTGTCATCTGCAAACTTGCTGAGGGTGCAATCTACCCCCTCTTCCAGATCATTAATGAAGATGTTGAACAAAACCGGCCCCAGAACCGACCTCTGGGGCACTCCGCTTGTGACCAGCTAGATGTGAAGCCATTGACCACTACTCGTTGAGCCCATGGAGACCAGCTTGTAGCTCACACGGAGTTGCTTAGATGCTCTAGGAGCAGAACAAACATGGCACATCCTATTGAGGACACAACAGCTCATCGCTCACTATCTAGATTATCTTCCTGCTAAGAGTCTCTTCAGATGTTGCATTTACTGCTCACAGAAATGTGGAAGGAGAAAACTCTTTGGGGATTCCCCCAAGGCGAACTCCCAGGCAAACTCCTTCTGTTTCCTTCTCTATTTGCTGCTCACTTCGCTTGGTTCCCAGCCAGCTTCTTTTTTATAAGGCTGCTGGCTCCGAGCAGTTGCCCCAGCTCAAAGCCTCACCCTTCAATCAGCCCCTCAAGGCCCACCTGGACCAAAGCACTCCCCATTCACACTTTTCAAGCAAACTGGCACACAGTCAAACAGTCCCTAGCACCTAGCACCAGTCCAACAAATGGGCACAGTAGACACCCTCAGAAATTCACCCCACCAGCTCATAGCACAACCCGCTCCCTAATGCAGCACTCACAAGTTGGAAGCACCATGCTATCAAGTTCATCCTTTGCTAAGAAGCGACTTCAAAAATTCCAGTGGAAAAAACAGATACAGTCATACAGGCCGGCCACTTGTCCCAGCCTGGTTTTCAGAGCAGTTCTTTCCCTGTTATACTGTACAACACAAGCTTCACATTAAAAAAAAAAAAGTTATTTTAAATCACTCATAGGAGGGTGGACCCCTGGCTTTGTATTAGAAAGGGAGGAACGTGAGCCCTGTAAAAAATAGCTTGAGAAATCTTCATATCCACAGAGCTTGTGCAGGCCTGCTATAAACTAAACTCCATAGCCAGTGCTTGGTATGGTATATGTAGGATTGTAACGTAGTCTGGGGCAGCACAGAATATGGATACAAAACTTGTAACCGTCTGTTCAGGTATTGCACCGGAGCGTTGGCCGTGTTTTGGAGTGACTGGTTATAACTTGCTCGTCTACATGCTGCTGCAAAGCTCATTTTTCTAGCCTGTCATTTTGACCCCATTCCTTTGCTGGGTCCCCTTTCTCCATTGCTTAAATTCCATAAGCTCTGTCTCTTTGCTTCTAAAGCCCTTCGTGGCTTATTTCCCCATTATCTATCGTCTCTCCTTCACTGGCGAGCTGTTGACGCCCATCTCTGCTCTGCCTGTGATGTCCACTTCTATTGCCCACTTTTGTTATATTTGCAAACAAGCCCCTTTCTGCTTTCAGCTAGGTTGCCCCCACGCTTGGGAGGTGCTCCCTGTAAAGATCCGCAAAACTCCCGCGTTGTCCACCTTCGAATCTCTTTTGCTGTGAGGCCTACAAAAAACTCTCCAATAGTGTCTCCTCATTTCTTTTTGCTCCCTCGTCAGCTCATATCCACCTGTTGTCTCTTGTCTTACATCTAGATTGGGGGCTTTGTAGAGCAGGGACTAACTTACTGTTCTGTGTTTGTACAGCGCTTAGCACAAGGGGGTTCTGGTCTAGGAGGCCTAAGCGCTACCTCAGTGCATGTAATAAATAATCCATCCTCATCACCCTTTCATCCCCTGGCACCGTTACTGCATGGTTCTGTTTTGCACAGACGGTGCAGTGTATTCCCCATGCACTGAACTGCGTGGCTGTCTTGCAAATATCCAAAGCTGTAGGGAGTAAAGGTTAAAATGGGGCTCTGTCTAATTGCTGGGGCTATAAGCTGACGCCTTGGCAGTCTGTCCTGTGCAGCACACAACCTGCGAGTGAGCCCTGTAGCTCCACCTGGTAGAGGAGGCAGCAGGGTGTGCTGTGAGACCGGAGCCGTGTGCTAAGCTGAGCAGAGCTGTGCGTGAGCAGATCCTTTGGCCTCTCTGTACTGCATGTGAATGGGGGGAATCGGCAAAACAACCCCAGGATGGACATGTGCGCTTCAAGGGGCTCCACGGGGGCTCCTTCCTCCATCCCCCCTGCATTGTGCTGAGCTGGGGGACGCCTCT